>JAEQBH010003366.1:0-117457 GCA_016808115.1 Tetrastigma voinierianum
AGTCTAGCATTAAGAAGCGCCAATGGTTTTCTTAGAATGCTGCACAACTTAGTCACTGTCCGCATTAAGAAAGTGCCATGACTTTAGAAATTGCCAAACCACGGCTACAAGTCCGGGAATTTAAGAGGAGCGACGGCTGTGTTCGGTCCGGTCTGGTGTCAAACGGCCAGCCTAAGTCCGCACATGAAGTGCCACCGCTTGGGAGCCACAAGTCCGCATTAAGAGTGCCATGGTTTTGACCCGCGGCTAAATCCGCTTTAGAGCCACAGTCCGGCTAAGATAGCAGCAGATCGCTTAAAAGCCGGTCCGGTCTAAAGTGTCAAACAGCCTTAGAGCCTAAGTCTCGCATATGAGTGCCGTGACTCCGCTGGGGAGCCGTAAGTCTCGACATTAAGAAAGTGTCGACGCTTTAGAGCCGGGGTAAGTCCCGGGTATTACAACGCCCCGTCCCGAGAGGGTGCACTGCATATGGGACCGTAGGGGCACATATGTGCATCGTTGTCATTTAGTATTTTTTGGGAGTTGTTGTTCAGATGAAATTGTAGAAATCATAAATTGATTTAACCCGAATTTGTACTGTAACAAGGGTAAAGTTGTAATTGTCAAAATGGGGACATAAAGGACATAAGATGAGAAGATGATGGCCAAAGTAGAATAACATAGCTGGGATTTCCAAATATTAAAGTGATTGAGACCTACTTGTAATTACGCGTGGCGAGATTATAAAAAGGGCATGAGACAAACAAAGCCCTCATTTTGGTCTCTCAAACTAGGGCTTCATGTTTTTGGTGAGAAGAAGAGAGGAAAAAGAGGAAGAAGAGGAAGAAGAAGAGGGAGAAGAACAAAGGTATGGATTTTCTATGAATCATGGCATGAATGTTTTGTGGTTTTTTGAGATGGAATTCATGGTGCTTATCCTAAAACCTTAGGGTTTTGCTGACGCATCATCCTAACCCTAGAATTATTGGAGTTATGTGGGTAAACCCATGGTATAAGACATGGAATCCTCCTATTTATATGGTTTTATAGGAATCATGGACCTCGTATGAATTTTAATTTTTGCTAAGTGTTTGGTTATAAGAAGTTCCAAACCACCAATACAAGTGTTGTGGGAGGTTTTGGGTGAATTCCATGTTAAGCTCTTGAGGTATTATGGAATAGAGAAGTTGTATGAAGAAAGTTAATACCAAAAGGGCAAAATCGCATTCGGGCAAAACCGCAAAGCGTGGTACCGATACCAAAATGTGGTGGCACCTAAGACCCTTAACAGTTCCATTTGCACCGGTACCAAGACAAGTGGTACCCCACTAACTTACGTAATATGTTCCTAAGTATCGGTACTAAACATAAGTGGGTATTCCACTACGCCTTTCACCACCCTGCATTTTGTAATTTCGCATAAAGGCCCAAATTCATACACCGGTTAGGTATGGGAACCTTAATAAACTATTAAGAGAGGTTCAAAGAAGAATGAAAACTCAATGAAAACGCACCGCATCTTGCCGCAGCCTTCAGCCTCTCGATATTCATTGAGCAGAAATAAGTGGTAGTTACTAAAAGGACTCGCTCTATGAAGCACTTGTTTATGCGAGACACAAGCAGCGATTAATGTTTTCTTACAGAATCTGAGTGTGTGTGGTAAAAGCAAAGGTGAAGAAGTTAGAGTCGTGCTCAAGTTTTGTGTTTTAAAGGTGAGTGTTCTAAACCTATTTTTCGAATACAGTGTATTATTATAAACTGTTTTACGCTGGTATTTAATGGTTTTGATTGTAAATCACATTTTAAAGCAAGCAAGCAAGCAATGAGTTTTAGCAAGCAAGTAATGAGTTTTAGCAAGCAAGTAATGAGTTTTAGCAAGCAAACAATGGTTTTGATTTAAACCATATGTGAAAAGCAAACAAGTAATGGTTTTGATGTATTCAACCATACTTTTAAAACAAGCAAGTAAATGGTTTCAGTTGTAAAACCATTTCAAAGAGCAAGCAAGCAAAACAAAGTATATTTTATAAACAAAGCCTAACAAAACTCCTAGTTTTAAGCAAGAATACCTGGCCGGGGAGGGATTCCGTACGCTACATGGTGTGGTGTTGGGGACATCATTTTCATGCATTTCTTAGATTTGCCTGCCTAAGAAACTTAGTTCATGCATCATGGCATTTAAAGGAGACCGGCACATACCGGAGTATATGTGGTTAGTGCTAGCAAGCTCATGGTGACGCACTGCTGCCGCTCCACTATATTTACTAGAAAAAGGGGAAGTGAGCCAAGGCCCTTCCACCTAGGTGATGCGGACCTCGTGTCCTTCCAATCTAAGACGGTTGAGTCCAGTCTGCTTTGCTCAGTGGTGCAACAAGCAAGGCCTCCAAGAAGGACCTGGGATTATAAGCATTTTTTCACACAAAGCTTTGGAAATCAAATCCACCTGTAAGCAAGCAACACCGCACCTGGGCCGAGCCTCCAGTTCTGTTTATGAAAGTTTACAAACTTTAAAGCAAGCGGTTGAAGCTCAGGCTTCCGTGTTTATAAAAAGTTTTATAAACTTTTAAAGTGAGCAAGAAGTTATGAAAAGTTTTAGAACTTCAGGCTAAAGCATGTTAAGTACTGAAAATGTCTTGTGCAAGAGATTTACAGCTTTGAGATATTTTTAGAAAAAGCTGAAAATGACTGATGGTGCTTGATGACACTCACTCCAGCTCGCTTTAGCCCATTATTTTGTCGTTTTAAAAACAATTTTCAAGTGTGACAAAGATTTAATCGACGCCTGAAAGATATTAGCATCCTCCTCGCTTTTGTTAGTGTCGTGTTAACAATCTTTTGTAAGGAAATACTTTGAATTTGGTATATAGTTCAAGATAAAGTATATGTATGTACATAGTGTAGCTTTTAAATGTGTCGAGTCTGAGTCATTGAGCATAATGTTGTTATTACATATTTGGAAAGGTAACCAGGTTTATACAAGATTTGGGATATGTCCTCTATGCACCGGGAGATATGTCGCCGAGATTTCCACTAAATCATAAGTCAAGAAAAGGAAAATTCTTACACGAAGTTTTCAAAGAAGCAACACGCCTCGTCAGGAATTTAGTCATTAGAAGTAACAACCGGATTGTGGGGTACACAGCACACCCGCCGCGTAGGGCCTGGTGTGTCATTACGGTGCCGTGACTGGGCCAGAGCCCAAGTCCGGCATTAAGAGTGCCAACTACTTGATCTGCTCATTAAGGAAGTGCTGTGATGGTTAAGACGGTCTCGAGACATGAGTGCCATTGGTTTCTGCCGAGCCGAAGTCTAGCATTAAGGAAGGCCAAACGGATTGGGAGTCAAAGTCTGCATTAAGGAAGTGTCCTGAAGGCTAGAGCCTGATTTCAAGATTAAGAAAGCCGCCATATACTTAAACTGCCGACGGCCAGAGCCACGTCCGGGCATTAAGAAAGCGCCGCATGGCTTTCAGAAATTAAGACGCCAGAGCCGCTAAGTTCCATGATTAAGAAAATGCACGCCGTATTTAAAGCTCAAGAAAGAGCCATATGAAATTGCCAAACTGCGCTTTGGGGAAGCCACAAGTATGGTACAAGAAAGTGCCATATGGCTTTAGAAATAATTCCGTAGTTTGGTTTGCAGTCCGCATTAAGAAAGTGTTAGATTCTTGCACACAAGTCCGTCTGAAGTGTCGACCTGGCCAGCCTGCCCAGCATTAAGGAAGGGATCATCAGACGGCTCGCATTAAGGAAGTGCCAGACGACTTGGAGCCAGAAGTCTAGCATTAAGCAAGTGCCATAAGGCTTGGAGCCGGAAGTTTGGCATTAAGAAAGTGTCAAACGACTTGGAGCCAGAAGTCTAGCATTAAGAAAGTGCCAGACGACTTAGAGCAAGAAGTTTGGAATTAAGAAAGTGCCAGATGGCTTAGATCCGGAAGTCTGACATTATGAAAGTGTCGACGGCCAGACGTAAGTCCCATTAAGAAGCAACATGCCTTAGGCCTAGACTGGCCACATTAAGGAAGCGCCCGACAGCCAGAGCCTAAGTCCGGGCACAAGAAAGCGCGACACGACTTTTAGAAATCTCCAGACCACAGGTCACAAGTCTAGCATTGATGCCACGCACGAGCCCGGAAGTCTAGCATTAAGAGTGCCGATGACTTTTAAATCTGGGGCTGTGACCCGCCTTATTTCAGTCCCAAGATACAGTTTGCCAAACCCGCCTGTAAACCGTAGTCCGGCTCAAAGTGCGCTCGGGCTTCGCCTTGCAGCCGTGTCCGGCACGAAGAAAGTGTCGACGGCTAGAGCCTAAGTCCGGGCATTAAGAAAGTGTCTCCGACGACTTTCCAGAGTCTAAAAGCTCGGGCATTAAGAAAATGTCGACCGCTTTTAGAAATTTCTCCAAACGGCTTAGGAGCCAGTCCGGTGAGACAATAAGTTTTGGGATATTTTTAGGCCCAGTGCACATTTTAAAAGCCGTTAGTCTCAAATAAGGAAGCCGACCTAGAGCCTAAAGTCTGTGCCACGCGAGTGCTCGTCATATGAGCAGTTCTGTAAAACAGTCACCTTCTGCTTGAAGCCCGTCTTGGGAACACGCCAGAGTTTCAAGCCCAGGCAGCCATCAAACACCGTGGATGATCAACCATATTGGCATCTTTGGCTTTATTCAATCTTTCCTGACTTAGTAATGAACCAGTCGGGACCACCATGCTAGCCGACGGCACACAGCCGTCCGATTCTTTGTACTAGGGTCGACCGTATTAGTTCAATGCCAGTCTATAGGCACACGCTATTCTGACTTTTAGTCCGAGCCATCCAAGATGAACAAGGCAGGTCTACATAGGATTTTAGCAACCATCTCGTACTTTAATATGAGCCTAATTAGCATTATTACGCAAAATGATAGTATAATTCTGCACCATCTGATTTTAGTCTAAGCCACTGGGCATTAGCGATGCTCTGGCAGATAGGCATTTGAACCATCCACTTTTAGTCTCACTATTGGCATTAGCCATGTCTGCCAGACAGCATTTAGCGCCATCTGGACTTTAATCTGAGCTTGCTGGGCATTAGCCATGCTCCGGGATGAATAGGGCATTTAGAGCCATTCTTAATTGAGTCATTCAGCATTAGCTACAATGCTGATAGGGGCATTAGCGCTATCTGCTTTCAAAGGACCATCATGCTATCTATACTAGCTCCGATAAATCATTTACTACGCCCATCCTGCTATGGACCGGCGATACAGCCTATACCGCCTGACATGTGTCATTTACCCGCACTATCCGGGCGACGTCACTCCGCCATGTTATCTACACCGGGCCAAATAGGTACCTTACTACGCCATCCCGCTTTAATCAGGATCCGCTTAGATATCTATACCGCCGCATGTCATTTACCGCGCCATCCCAAGTTTTTAATGTCGACCAGATGTTTCATTTTGATCAATATCCGTTTTTAATAGCTGACCGCGAGTTATTCAGATCGGTCTGACAGTCATTTACCGCACATCCGCTTTAAGGAGCTATTGCAAAGATTGATAGAACGTTTTAAAGAAAGTTTATCTGATAACAATTTTCTAGGTTCATGGGCTTTCTTCATCAGCCCCACACCGTTTATTTCATACCTTCAACACGATTTCTTACAACCTTCATTTTTCTTATTTTGTTCTGAGTTTTCCGATCCCACGCCAATAATCGGATTTTCCGGCGATCGGTTATCGGTTATTATCGAACCGCCCACTAACCACGCGAACGTAACCGATCGATACCGCTGAGCCAAGCTCGCCAATCAGTTGCGAAACTTTTGTTCGAGTGTTCACGCACGCATCGCCAATTGTTGTCACTTTTTTCGCCCACCGGGCATCTGGCCGCGCAATGTGAACCCGCAGCGCATACCACGACGCCGCCACCCGGCCATGACGTCGCGAATGTGAGAGGAATAGTTGCGGGCGCGAGATAGCCGGGAATTAAAAGGCCTTTTTCTCGTGGGATCTTCCCAATTTATGGTTCGCTCCCAAATCTCTGTTTTTATTTTAGAATAATATGTTTTTTAGTTAAGGATTATCCTTTATGATAGATATGCTTTTCTCATCAAGGATTATCTTTATGATATTTGTTTTTTCTTATCAAAGATTACCCTTCCAAATAAAGGATTTAGAAATTAGAAGTTCGTGGATGCAAATACCATTTCGTGATTTTCCACAACAAATTTCTCATATGCGTGAGATATTCTGGTATTCTGATCCTTTAATGCCATAGAACTCCGCACCGTTTCAGGTTCCCGTGTGGTTTTAATACAAGGCCTGCTACGAGGCTGCCGCAAAGGCTCGCAGCGCCGAGCCTGATTGAGCAGTGGGTCGTCAGTGCCATGAGCACCACCATAAAAGGAAACAAAAACCTAAATCGAACAGAAGAGCACTTCGTGTTTGTAGACGGACCAAAACATACGAAAATAGGAAAATTTTGTGTGATTCAAATTTTTGTAATCTAGACTTTGTATAATAACTTCCTCAAGAAGCAGTGTATCAAATTCAACTCTATGGTGCCCAACAAATTTAGAACCCGAATATGAGCTTAAACATAAGCTTCTCGGGTTTATCCTCCTGATTACAATGCCTGATGTTTCAAATCATAGTTGAGTTACCATCCAAATTGAGTGTTTCAAATTTCTGCAGACCTAGACTTTGGAGATAATTTCATGAAGAAAATTATTCAAGAAAATTGTGTTTGGAGTGTCCTTTCTGAACCATTTTGTGTAAATGATACATGAATTATAGGGGAAGTGCTGTCAAAATTTCCCCAGAACCCGTTTTCTTGTACTGGCCATAACTTGGCCTCCCGAACTCCAAATTGAATGATTCTAGTTGGGGAAGAACCCTAAGAAGTATACCTACAAAAACTAGAAGGTACTGAGAATTAATTCTAACCTAATTCCCCTGTTTTTGAGACTTAAGTGAAGATACTGCTTGGATTTCTTAATATATATAGTCTATTTTCATTATGGTTAAGTTATAATGATCAAAATAGATAATTCCAAATTCTATTGAAAACAGACTCAGAATTACAACTTTCATGAAGGAAGTTTGGGTAAAATATGTTTCATTTGTTCCCAAAATTGTTCAAGGAAGGTGTGAAAACTGCTTTTAGTGGTAAAGAACATTTTCGATAATTGGACCTGGGCAAAAAAATGCACAGCAATGCATGATATGAAGTTATATTTAAACATGTTATATGTATGAAGAAATATAGTTATAAGAATTGACTTGAAAATAATATAATGTAAAGTCAATCTTTGTAAATGTCAATCACATATAATCAGGCGTCCTTAAGACCGATATGACAATAGGACTAGTGCTACTAAGACTCATGAGGTGCTCTGTAACACCTTTCGAAATATACCCTAATCGTTTTCAACTGGTTAGGTATTTTGCATGCTAATTTTAATTTTTCAGAATATTATTTTTGCTAAGTGAGAAAATTCAGAAACCCAATTTGTACAAGAAACAAGGGTAAAAGTGGAACTGTCAAAATAGAATTATAAAAGTCATAAGATACTGGGATTATATGTCAGCAAATATGGGGATTGAAGTGCAAATAGAGTGTGAGTTTGAGTACCAGTGCACAAAAGAAAATAAATCAATTAGATAAGACTAATTAGGCTCTCTCTATTTGGGAATAATGGAGAGCAAAATATGGGAAGAAGAAGAGAGGAGAAGAAGAAGTAGAGGTTAAGAAGAAGAAGAAGAAGAAGAGGTAAGATATTTTGCACCTCTTTGTATGAAACTATGTGGTAAGGATACAAAGATTTCACATGTATTAAGCATGGACAGCATATTTGAGATGAATCATTTCTGTTGAAGAGAATCTCCAACCCTAGATAATTGCTGAAAGTCATTGAAAACACTGTCAGATGGTGATAGCATGGAATCCTCCCTTGAGTACGGATTTTGGTTTATGATGGATACCCATTTGAAATAGAAGGAACCCAACTATACTGAGTTTCAAAAGGAAAACTCAATTAATCTATACTGGGCTTTATTTTCACAGAATCATTTGGTAGAGTTTTGGTGATGCTTTATCATTTTGGGTTTTTGCTGGATCTGAAAACCAATGAGCAATCCAAGATTTTTGGGTCTTACGATCGCAGGATTCCACCCACACATCAACCACCGCTATACAGACGTCCATACATGGCGTGGTTGAAAGGAGGTTTGATTGTACTTTAGGCACGCCGCAAATGCAATTGGTGTCACTGCCGGCGGTTGCCACATGTCACAACAGAGCACTGTCACAATTGCAGAGATTTTTGTAGCTGAATGGTCTTGCATTCATTATTCCAGGACTCGCTTCATTTGATTAATGAGTAACCTCTATAAGTGCATGAAGTGTCCATTCCAGCCAGGTGTAAAGCGAAAAATACTGCACCCTCTCACTCAAGGCAAAGCGACCGTTGCCGTGCACCCTAACACCACAAGATAAGATCCATAGTTCAACACACATAATCAGAGGATTGCCTTAAGACCTAGACTGAATGATATAACTCCAACATGCAAGGTAAAATTTATAAAACTTCTAATATTCTCTGATTAGTAATACAGCACCTTCACCATAGCCATGCTACTATTTAGTATTTTGCACTTCTATTAGTGCATCATGACTTATTTGCAGCCACATTCGCTTGTATAATGCACCTCAAAGTATCATATCAACTTCATACTTATCAGAAGGTCCACTCATTTATTATTGTTATTCAGTAGTCAAACAAGCTATATGATAAGAATCGAATGACGAAGAGGAGTAAAATGTGTACATAAGCCCGTCTAAATGTACCTACTGGCACAGACAAGTATGTCTGAGACACCTGTAACTTCCAGATAAAGATAAGCCTCTGGGTGAAGACCTGGGCAGCACTCCATGCATAGTTCTTCAGAACCCACTTAAGATCTAAATGTTATATTTCAGTATACATATGGTTTGTTATACATCCATGGAAAATTCTAATATGCTATCAGATATCCGTTAATTTATATGTTTCATTTATAAAAGAGATTATTTACGTGTACATACTTAAGTCATATATTTCCACTAAGCCTTTATCCGTAGGTACAGAGGAGGACGTCCGCGACCGTATACCACTGGCCTCACTTGTAGGAGCACATCATAGTAGGCTTTGCGCTCCGACATGTGTGGTAAATGCAATGGGCTTTGCATATTTTATATGTAAATGGACTCCTGGTATGTATGTGTTGACATCGTAAACACCATCACGCGGAAGTTTAGTCGTATCTTTGTATATGGTATTTTTGATCTCGCTTATAAGACTGGCCCACCCAATGTCCGAAAAGCAAGTAAAGAGTCCCAAGAATTATGTTCCCTTTATCCGCCAGGCTGGCCTGGTGACATTTCATACTTCGCTTAGTGTCTGGCACTCAATAGGTGATATATAATTTTCACTGTATTTGACTCTGTGATCAGATCAGCACTACTAAAAATTTCATCGAAAATTATATATTCCATATCATCTATCAACTATATGTACAAACATTTATATGAAAAATAATGAATAAGGACCTGTTTAAGGAAAAGGGCACTTATGATGCACTCACATACCTCTGCATAATACCGTAGTGTACCATCTAAAATTTCTTTGCCCGAATCAGATGATATGTACTCTTACCGTAGATGGATGAATATGATAACCCGCAAAGGAGGCATACATACATATATATATATGAACCTAATAAGCATGTAAATTTTGTTAATGAACACACTGAAATAATATTGCATGCTTGTTTAACAGATTTGAGAATAGTTATAAGTGGTTTTGTCTATGTATTTTCCTCACTTACGATGCTCTGATTTTAAAAGTAACCCACGAGGTGTCGAAGAAGTTGTTGTGGACACCCCGCATTCATCAAGGGCAACATACCTTAGGAGTCCCCTTCAAGTAGACCCTATCTTTTTGTACAGAAGTGGATGTTTGTCATCTTTTTTATTTTTTTATAGTGAAACTTGTATTGATAAGGGGTAATTTTTTGCACTCAAGCATATGTAATGATCTCTTTAAACACCACTACGTGTGGTGGTTTTACTTGGTTATATATATTTTTAAATTAAATTTTTATAATTTAGATTCTGAAGTATGATTATGTCATTTTTTACTTTTAGCTTGAGTTGTTCTCAATTATTTGCCAAAGACAAGTTTACAGTTCCTAGCTTTGTGGCGTCCGCCACTTGCCATAGTTACGGGCAGGCATTACACTATCCAAAGACATGAGAGCTCGTACAAACAAAGTCACAAAACCAATAAGGTATTTTGAGTATGTATTTTTCATTTTTTTCCTTTTCTTTCTTTTCTAAAGAAAATTTTATAGCCAAAAGCTATAAAACTGGACGTTATTCATAGCCTAAAGTTATGAAAATCTAAGTTGATAAATATTTCTTCCGTCATTGATTCATAACCTGAAAATATGCACTCTTCTCTATGTGATAGAATGAGGAAATTTGAACCATAGCCATCAAGTTCTCATATTCTAAAACATTACTACTGGGCTTAGATATATTATTATTGGGTTTTTAGTTATTAAGTTATAATTTTCTTATATTTCATTTTATTCATATCGTTAATTATTTCGTAAAATGATTAATATCACTAAGCTCAATTTGTCATTTTGGATATTTCGGCAAGAATTATTTATCTCGATATTGATGCTGAAATCCACTGGACAAGCATAATCTTAAATACTATCAAAGAAGGAAATACCGCATCCCAATAGGATCGCGCTAAAGCTTTAATATTCCTTCGTCATCATATTGATGAAGGCCTCAAAAGTGAATATCTTACGGTCAAGGATCCATTGATCATCTGGAAAAGTTTGAAAGAACAGTATGACCATAAAAGACCGTAATACTTTAAAGGGCCCGTTATGAATGGATTAATTTACGACTACAAGGTTTTGAGCCGATCAGTTACTATAACTTAGCCTTGTTCAAAATTAGCTCTCACTTCCTGATTAGGACATGCTTGAGAAAACAGGTAACACTTTTCACGCCTCTAATATGCTCTTTCAAGAAGAATATTGAGAGCGTCGTTTTTACCAAATATTATTATGAGTTAATTACGTCTCTTGTAGTTGAGAAAAGTCAATGAATTGTTATTAAAATTACCAATCTCGCTCTACCGGACCTATATATCATTGCCCTCGAAGCAAATGCCAATTCAAACTAATGTATTACGGGCATGGGCATGGATATTTTATGGATGAGGCCAGGTCAGAAATATGGTCACTATGTTTTGAATCAAGGTGATTATAATCAACATCACAATAAGATAAACAACTCCAATAACCATAAGCTAAATCATTCAGAAATATTATCGGGAAAGGCAATTGGGTCGCATAACAAAAGGGTTTATGAGACTGAATGCTATAGATGTGAAATGAAAGGTCACTGGTCACGCACCGCCGTCGATCGCTATTTCGTCACTTTATCAAGCCTCTCTATCAAAGCAAAGGTAAACTTAAATCAGACCAACTTATTAATGGTCAAGGGACAATGGATCCCGACATAATCCTTATCAAGTCTCCCTCCAAGAAGCTAACAATCAAATTGGATGGACAATCTCATTGATGATGGTGTAATACCTTAACTCATTTTGACATCTCAAACTTTCAAAGATCCAAGGAGAGTAATGATCATTTGATTGGTGATGTTAATGTGTGTTATGATTAACATATTTCCTATTATGTTACTTTTTATTACATATTTAATACAAATTAAGTTCTTCTATTTAAATTGTCTTTCTTTTGAAGATATATGGATCATTCTCCTAGAGATGCATGTCTTGTTGATTGTGCCACAACTCACACAATTATACGTGATAAGAAATACTTTTCAAACTTAACTTTAGTTCCATTTAATGTTTAAACTATCTCAGGTCCCGTTGACCTAATTAAAGGCTCCGGAATAGCTATTATTGTTATGCCTAATGGCACAAAGTTTCAAATAGATGATGCATTTTATTCTAATAAATCTAATTGAAATTTACTTAGTTTCAAGGATATTCGCCGAAATGGATATCACATTGGCGGTCAAATCATAGGTATTTACTCGTCTTAGGGTAAAAACAAATCTTGAAACAATTGATTTCTTCATCATATGGATTATATTAAACAACTATTAGACCTCTTTAATCTCATGTTGTCATGAATTAGAAGTTCAATGACCAAAAAACATTTTCTTGTAGCATGAGAGCAGCTTGGACCTCGGGACTTTCAATGATGCGCCCAGAGTATGGTTGAGTTTATAGGCATCCTTAGCAGTAGACAAATTTTAAAATCTCATGATTTTGGTTGTCTTGCTTGTTCTCGAGAAAATTAATTATTCGACCATCTTTTACAAGGAATTCTTGTCCCACCTACATTTCTATAATGTATTCAAGGAGATATTTGTGGGCCTATTCACCCACTTAGTGGACATTTTCGTTATTTTATGGTTTTAATTGATGCGTCTACTAGATGGTCTCATGTATTCCTTCTTTCTATGCGGAATGTTGCATTTGCCATATTATTGGCCTAGATAATTCGGCTCAGGGCACAATTCCCTGATCATCCTATAAAGACAATTCGTCTTAATACTTGGTGAATTCTGCATCTCAGGCAACACCCTTGATTATTTTATGTCCATTGGAATAGATGTTCAATACTTCGATTGCTCATGTTCATATTCGAATGGGTTGGCTAAATCCTTATCAGGTTTGCATTAATTGCTAGACGTACTTTTGAACACCAAATTGTCTTTATCGGCATGGGGCATGTTGTATTATTGTACAAATTTAGTCGCCTTGATCTTACGACTCAATCAAGATTTATCCTCATTACAACTTGTTAAGGTTTATCGACCTAATATTTCACATTTACGTGTTTTTAGTTGTATTGTTTGTGTTCCCACTTGCACCCTCATCGAACTCGCTGGATTATGCGCCGTCTTGGTATTTATCTTGGTTTCAATCTTCATTTATTGGCAGATAACTATAGTGGTCTGCAAGTGAGGTTTTCTTATGATTTGCGGTGTCATTTTAATGAAGATGTTTTCACGCCGTGGGGAGAAAAGCGATTCTAGAGAAGAATAGAAATTATGGAGGCTGAATCATGCTCTCATCTTGACCCCACACACAAGCGGTACGAATTAGAGGTCGAAAAATGTTCATTTACAAAATCTTGCAAATCGATTGTTTGATGCATTTATTGATTCAACGAGGTTACTGATCTACCATACGGTTGCAAATATCCCGACGTGAAATTCCAATGGAAAGTGAAATATAGCGTGGCCATTGAGCCTCAACCACAATTAAAACGCAGACAACCTATTGGCTCAAAAGATACAATTCCTAGAAAAATGAAAAGTATTAAATTCAATGCTCTTGAAGAGCATATAAATATGAAAGGAATAAATGATGAACTAATAACCCTTGTAGAGGCATCAATTGAACAATTATCTCATGACATTGTACCGGTACATATCAATGAAGAGATATCTATTACTACCCTTATAGATGATGTTTTCTTTCCAAGTGACTATGGACATCATAAGCAATGATGAAGATGGGAGTCCTGACATATGAATGAATGTCGACCGTTGATAGTTTGTTTAAAATGGAAGAGCAAATTCAAACAGAGTTAAAATCACTGGCTAAACAAGAGGTATTTGGACCAGTATTTCAAACATCTAAAGATATAAAACCTGTTGGATATTGATGGATCTTTGTACAAAAGCGAAATGAGCAAAATGAAATTGTGCAATATAAAGCACGCCTTGTGGCTCAGGAAGCTATACATAAAAACATGGAATTAGTATGAGGAGACGTATTCTCCAGTAATGATGCAGCTGGTTTTGTTATTTAATATATTTAGTGGTGTAGAGGCTTGATATGCGGTACGATGGATTTAGTCACAACCTATTTATATGGGATCTATTGATGCTGTGTATATATGAAAAATTCTGAAGGATTAAATTGCACAATGTGAATTCAAAACCACAGAGCATGTATTCAATAAAGTTACAACGATCTTTATATGGATTAAAACAGTTTGGTCAAATGTGGTATAATCGTTTAAGCCAGTATTTGCTCAAGGAAGGATATGTGAATAATTCAATTTGCTATGTGTTTAAATGAGAAAGTAGCATTGGTTTTGTAATTACTACGGTATATGTGGATGATATGAATTTGATTGAGACTCCTGAAGAGCTTATTAAAACAATTAACTACTTAAAAAAATAATTTGAAATGAAAGATTTTGGGAAAACAAAATATGTCTCGACGGCGGATCAAGCATTGTTTGGAATGGTGTGTGTCAACAATCAACATATACAGAAAAAGTCTTGAAGCACTTTCATATGGATAAATCACACCCCCTTAGTTCCCCATGGTTGTTAGGTCACTTAGAAGTGACCAAAGATCCCCGTTACGACACAAAGAAGAAATGAAATTTGCTTAGTCTGAAGTACCATATCTTAGTGCAATTGGTGCACTAATGTATCTTGCAAATTATACTCGACCAGACATTGCTTTCTCGGTTAATTTACTAGCAAGATACAATTCAACTCTAACTAAAAGGCACTATAACATAATTAAACATGTATTAAGATATCTCCGTGGGACATGTGACATGAGATTATTTTATTCCAAAACATTTGAACCACAATTTTTTAGTTATGATCGCGGGCAGTGATATATATTCTTATGAAAATATTGGCATATCACGAGAAGGTGATAAAACAAGCATTGAGTGGCCACCTTCTCCCGGCCAGATTCGAGATCTTTGTCATGCATTAAGCTATTCGAGAATGTGTTTGGTTGAGATCTATGATACAACATATCAGAAAATCATGTGGATTATATTACAGCATCAAACAATTACTTGATGATATATGAAGATAATCTTTGCGTGTATTGTAAGTTAAGGAGGACATATTAAATGTGGTCGAACTAAACACATTTCATTAAAATTCTTCTATACTCATGAACTTTATAACTTGATGGTGAAATCGATAATGCAGCAGATAAGGTCCGGTGGAAATGTCTAAGCGAGATATATTTGGCTGTATGTATAACATTGAAACTTATACAGCTAGGATTGGTATCGTTGGGTAGAATCTTGAAGCGGTATTAGGGAGAGGTAAAGATGTTAGTATACTGCTTGGCTCTTTTTTCCTTTGTCGGAGTTTTATCTACATTGGGTTTTTTCTTGCGACAAGGTTTTAACGAGATAGTATTAATTATCTAGTGATGTCATTAAAGGGGGAATGTAATAAATAATTCATTGAAAAATGTGAATGACCACATATTTACTGATGAATCATTATGGATGTACTTATTAAGGTATTAATAAAGACCCCTATATATATGAGATTCCTGATAATGAAAGATAAGGAAAAAAAAAACTTCTTGAATTCTCTTTATATTCTCTTCATTTATCTTTTCTTTTTTTCATTATTTATAACAAAAAATAATAACACTTGACCTATAGATTAGTGGCAAAGGTTATATATATATATATATATATATATATATATATATATATATATATTAAATTTTACACTTATGGATAAACCAACCATTGGCTTTAATCGCAAAACCGCAGAAATATTACATTGCAGAGGAACTGACCTCATAAGAAAAGGAAAAAGCGCGGGAAACAGACTAGGGCTTCTGCATACAATCCACGATACGAAAAAATATTGCTTTCCAGCATTTTCATCGCGTGATTGTTTGAATATGTTGGCGGTTGGAATACAAGAATCATGGAGGGCAACGACTCCGAAGACAGGGATTCAGTTCTCGAAACTTCTTTTATCAGCAAAAGTTGGGTGGATCTGGAAAGAAATCATCCAGAAAGCTATCAGCGTCAGTTGTCAGTGACAGTTCTATTTATTTATTTATCTTTATTGCTCATCTGGTTGACGTGAAGGAGAGGGGAAAAGAAAAGAAAATGACAATGACACCTTTTTTTTTCTGGGTTATTTTGTTAAACTGAGATGCTGAAAATGGAGTATCCAGAAAAGAAATTAAATTTGCATTAAGCCCAAAGGAAGGGAAAAGAAAACAAAAATAAATTTTAGATTTAGTAAAGGAATCCGAAAAGACCAATTATTATGAGGTGCCTACTACGTGACTGGTCAAGTTTGGGTTTTTGCGTGTGTTAGACTGGGGGCGCAACCAAACAGAGCCTAAATATAAATGCCATTTTTTTACTGAATGCAGGAGCTAAGAGCAGCCGCATGGTACAGTATTGAATCCAAACAGAGAAAGGAGATAGCGTCTTTGTTGGATAGTTATAAGTTTATACCTAAATGGGTATTCGAGCTAAGAGTATGGGCCTTATTATCGGTGTGGGAATTCAAGAAATGTTAGGGTTTCCTTTTCTATATTTATCTCAACTCCTGATATAGATCATGCTACTAGTGATTTTTTGAGCGTGTGATCGTCTGAGGAAACTGAAATAAGGGTTTTTACTAATATTTTGGGTGTTGATACTTCATAGCCAAGTTTCTTCTGAACTCATTGAGTTTCTGCAGATTTAGATATTCACATGTAATAAACTGGACTTTACTACCAAACATTGGCAGTTGGACATTCATCATCACAAAAATATTTGTTATGATTGAGCTATTTAGCCAAGACAGGGAAGATAAAGACAATGTCATATGGAAATATGGTTCCCTGTTATTGTCTGCAGAAGATGATTAACAACACTATTTGTTGCTATTAATTTGGATTTATCATTTCATTTATGTTGATAAGTCATTTTGATCATCCTTCATGTCATCTGATCATGCTGATCTGTGGAGTGTATGTTCTTCATTCAACGTACTTGATTGAGTGACATGTATGGCACACATGTGGCAAAGTGAAGGTCCTAGTACATGCTGAAGTTTTATCGAAGCATATATTTTTAACATGTTTATTCTTATTATATTATTTTTTAGCAATATTTCCAGGTGTGGGTTTGGTCTTTTAATGTATGGATTTGGATCTTTAAGAAGGCCTTGATTGAGTTTTGCTTCAACAGCACCCCACTAGATGTGCTGTTATTGGTAAATCAATGGGTATCTTCAGTCAATCAATATAAGGAAACAGGTACTTCTACTTGGATTTGATTTTAAGAATGGTACATGTATCTCATGCCCTTTGAATTTTTCTGGGATCACAACTTCAGTTGCAAGATGATGCCATTCTGAAATGTTTTGCTCCATACATTGTGCACAACAAAGTGTGAATATTTATGGTCAAGTCTTACATCTCTTGACTCTTTTGCCATTCTTTTACTAGTGTGCTTTACAAACGTCTGGTTATATGGAACATATCAGAAAAAGGTTTGTATCTGAGGAAGGCCATACAAGCGGTTTGTGTAACTTTGCTATTCGAACTCAAATGGGCAGTTTAATGTATGAATATGATATGCAAAGGCTTAAGAGTTGATATAATTGATTGTAGTCATTATATATATATATATATATTTTTTTTTTTTTCCTCTTGAAACGGGATCCTCTTTCAGTGCTGAATATGCTTGCATCTAATAACTAGCTTAGTTAAAAATATTTTCCTGTGGCTAAACTAGAGGAATTGTTTTGTCACAATATTAACCAATAGCATGGAATTTGCTTTAATCAATAGCAACCATACATCTGCATTTTATATGTAATGGTTTCAATAACTTGTAGTTTAAACAGTATACATGTATTTCCTCTGGTAATTTCTTTAGCTTATGTACTACAATGTATAAGCATGTGCTTGGGTCATCGTTCAAAGTTGATTATATGATCTTTGTCTTGCTAAGATTCAGATTCATCCACTACCATTTTGCATGGTAGGCTGTGATATCATAGCTGAAGTTCTGTGGGATGTTGGTGAAAAACTAGGCGCCTTCAAAGGATTTCCAAAAGCTCAACAGCCATTTGGTTCTCGATCCATGGATGATCTTCTTGCTTTACTGGATGGGTGCGTCGGAGGAAGCGATTGTTTTGTTTGTGTGGTCATTCACAACATTGATGGACCTGGATTACGAGACTCTGATACTCAACAGTACCTTGCACGAGTTGCTGGTTGTTCCCACATCCGTATGGTTGCTTCCATCGACCATGTGAACACACCTCTATGTAAGTATATTTTTGTAATCCATTATCATTACCGCGAAAGTACGTCTGTTGGTTCATACTCTTCCTTTGCGTTTTGCATAGCTTCTGTTGAATGATATTCCAAATTTGATTGCTAATTCTAGCTGTGGGAATGTCTTCCTTTTCCTATTCTTTCTCTTGAAAATACTTGGAACTGGGCCCTAAATGATAAGCGGCTATGTCTAACATTATGAACATTTATATATATATCCTTAACAAAATTTGCAACTATTAACGCTGTATGTGTTTTTGCTGTTAGTATGGGACAAGAAGATGGTTCATACACAGTTCAGCTGGTGCGGTATCACGTCTACCTTTGTGCGCTACAAGGTTGAGAGGATATTCACCGGTTCACATGGAGGCACTGCCCAAGTACCAAAACAGCTGCAATAGTTCTTCAAAGCTTGGCCTTAATGCCCAGAGTGTATTCAGAGTTCTTGCAGAACATCAATTGGCTCATCCTGATGAAGAGGGCAAGTAGCTACGCCTACACCTACTTCATAGCATTTTATTTTATGTTCTCAGATTTCTCATACTTAAATTCTACATCTTTTTCAGGGATGCCTGTAAACAATTTATACAGTATATGTCGAGAGCGCTTTTTGGTGAGTAGCCAGATGACGTTGAACTCTCATTTGACAGGAATTTAAAGATCACAGGAGTTGGTCAAAACCAGGAGGCATTCTGATGGTCGAACTGCGTACATTCCTCGCAACTGAACCTCTTCGAAAACTGGTAGATATCAGTCAATAGAATTTATTTGGCCTGTTGCTGCAGACACAGCTGGAGTGGACACGTGGCCCTTTGCTAATTGTGATTACTTGGAAATGAGAGTTCTAGACGGAAATAGTGTTTTTGGGGAAAAAAAATGATTAATTTAGTTTTCGGTCAATTAATGTCCCGGCCAATGCGTTTAGCGTGAAAGGATAATTGGTAAATGTTGTCGTGGATAGCGATTCTGGTACAAAAATTAATTGTGCGTGGTCGGTAATGACGGTGTTTGATATTTTCTTAGTCTCTTTTATTATTATTGTTTTTAAGAGGTAAAACTTATTTAAAATATTTACTATTTGATAAATAACATGAATAATCAGTTAAATTATATTAATTATATTATCATATCAAAGTGCTTTAGCCATCAGTAAAGTTATTTATTTGAAAATATTGATATGTTTAAATTACCACGGCATGACACATCAAAGGTAACCTGAAATTTAAATAAACCTAGAAGTTTTATTTTAAAATATTTGAAGCATTTTTTTTTATTTCACAAGTTATATCCAGTTTTGTATATTACTATTTTAAAATACTGAATCATGGAATATTCAATGGAATTTTGCATGAAGCTCGATTATGACCATATATAAACCAAATATAAATATATAAAAAAATTATATACAAATTTCAATATATAAAAATATCAACATATATCAATGAGTCCCACATAATGGTGTTTTGTATTTCTCTTAGGACAACGCCTAGAATACACAGTTAGTTGATCTATGGGGTCTCGTGCAATCTCAACGGGCGATGGGCTAAGAGGGCTAATGGATGAAACCAGTATACATGGAGCCTGGTCGCTGGTTGGAGATGCGCTGACTCGATATAAGGTCAATGATGGTGTCATTGATGGGAGGTAATGTAAGGGATGATAAAGGGTGGGATGATAAGGTGATATCTATTGCTATGGAGGCTGGCTCTTGCGACATCGAATATGGTAAATATGTGTAAGTGTTTGGGGGTATGAAAGGTGATGTGTAAGTCTGTGGGGGTATAAAAGTCTCGGGTGATGGGTAAGTATGGGGGGTATTGAAGTAGGCAATGTCGGCTCAGGTGTACGACGACCTCCCTCACCATCTTGACCATAACCTCGCCCACCATCTCGACCATGACACGCCCGATCAACTCCTCCCGCACCTCGAGCGAGGCGCATACGTGTTGGGTGGATAATCTTGGAGGTCCCAATGGATGAGTCCCATGCGATTCTTAGGTACCTCTTGATTGTAGTCGACGATGCGATGCTCTTCTTTGATTTGGTGTAACATTGATCTAGTAATATGATGTAATCCTTACACCAGCCGTGTGCGCCCACATGCGAGTAACTAGCTATATCGGCCATGTGAGAGATCTAAATGAACTGACCAAAGAATTATAAATACATAATCTATTGATTCAAATTTGGAAAATACTTTAGAAACTGGGTTCAACACCACCAACTGGTGTGATGCCAGGGTGTAGTATGATACCTCATATCATCCCTATGGAGTGGTGATGTCATAAAACGTCGTGTAATACGACGACACCATTACATATATGGATCATGGAAGTCCATAATACCCACCATAGAGGGTGTAGTGATGATCCTGCCCGCTCGTGTATCTCATAAGGCAATGTATGGAGCATGATACGATGGCTGATTTCTTTGGTGTCATCGCGTGCATCGTCATGTGGCGATTTGGCATAGGCGAAGATGGAGGTATCTTACGGTGTAGCGGCGGCGTAAGACTTGCCGAACGATGCCACTCAGCCTCGAAACATATAAGCTGCGACATCGTCCACCAAATCTTCCGCGATCACGGCGCAGATATCTGGAAGCTGGTCAACCAACTCTCCAACGTATGGTTGCCATAAGACCTACACATTTATACTTGACGTCAAAAACTTTTATATGAATATGAATGAAATTACTATAAAACCATATACTTTTACATATATCATTACCTAATCAAGAGTTTGTGCATCTAGCTGATCTCGATATAGAAGGAGTACACTGGATGGGTTATGCACTTGTGTTAAAGGTACTCTCCACCTACACCCTAATGGAAGAGCTGACTCTGACTCTGGCTCAACCGTAGGCTCAACTGGTAATCCATCATCGATAGCCTCAGCTAAGTCTCCATCGACGACATCGTCATTGACATCGTCATCACGTAGCACGAGCGACGGTGGCCGGATATGTTGCTGTCACTTTGCACCCGGTCGCCCCACGTGAAGTGTAACGCCCAAATATACCCTAGTCGCCGAGATGTTTAGCAGATTTTGCATGATAATTTAAATGTTTCGTGAGTTAAATGCGAAACATGGAAATGGTAGACCTAAAATTTACAAGACTTACGATAAAATTAAAATTGTTCAAAAATAACTTAAAAGTCATAAGTTAACAAAATTTGAGGCCAAATGAAATAAGGGGAAATTGAATACTAATGATCAAAAGTTGGAGGACCAAAAAGCAAATAAAGGAAAGTTTATTTATAACAGAGGAGGAGACCAAAATGGATTATTTTTTGTCTCCAAACAAGGGCTTCACGTATGGAGTAAAAGAGAAGAAGAGGAAGAAGGAGATCAAGCTAAGGTATGGATTTCTATGATTTTGGTATGGATTTCTATGATTTTGGTATGGAATTTTTGTATGGATTCTTTGACTTTTGTATGGAATTTATGGATTCTAGCATGATTTTGGTACATGAATTACTGGGTATGGATTGCCAGGTTTCATTCGACATTAATTTGATCCCTTTCAGTGGTTTTGTTAGGAAAACATTCTCATAACTCTAGATTTAAGGGAAGTTTGGTTGAAAATCCCTAGTTGACAATAATTAGATATGGAATCCTTCACAATTCCAAGGTTTTGTAGAGTTTAATGAACTTGGGTATGAATCCTTGGATTCTTAGCTAATTAAAGGTGTCAGAGTCATAGAGGGATTCCATGTTAGTTTTGAATTCAAGCAAGAGAATTACTGGGAGAAAAGTGTACTTTAAGAATGGTGAATTTGGCCATTTCGGTAATTTCCGCAACCTCGTACCGGTATAGGTGGAACAAGTGCGGCATACCTGGGGACCAAACCCGCACTGCACAGTCGTAGTTGAACTGGCATGTAGTGATCTGTTTTTCTATTTTGACCAGCGTTAGTATTTTGGCCATAACTTACTCATTTCTTATCCGATTTGAGTGATTCAAGTTGCTGGTTAAACTAGACTTCAAGGAGAACCAAACATCCTGAAATAGGTACCCTCGAATTCCGACTCTATGTGGCCCAAAAATTAACTCAAAGTAAGGTTATGTTCAAGTCAATTTCTGCTTCAGTTTTTGAACATAGAGTAGTCCCGATTGTTTCGGACGTAACTTGAGTTTCGGTGCTCCGATTTGGATGATTCCAGTTGGAGATGAACCTTAGCACCTTAGCTTCAAATGAATACAAAGAACCAGTGGTCAGGCATGAAGTTAAGCCTCCCGAAAAAAAAAAAAATAAGAAATTCAGATCGTTCCTAGTGTAATTCAGTAAAACTAACTAGTTCGCATGAAAATGCCATAACTTTTAGTTCGATGATTCAATTGAATGATTCCAATTTCTAAGAAAAGTAGATGCATTGAGGGACAAGAATACATGAACGATGTGTGAATACATCAATATTCATGTATAAGTATATGAAATTCCATATTTATAGATATGTTCATAAAACATGAATTTGATATGAAACATGAAAACGAACTAAAATATGAACATGAACATGAATATGAAAGGTAATATGTCATGATCACAGAATGTGATTAAGAAAGGTTATAAGTTCTGAAAGACATATGACAGTATGACTACCTAGGACTGAAGAATGAATGAGTGGACGCCCCGACGGCTTCTGGCAGACTCTATCGTGCTTCGAAGATCTCCGTCGTGTGCTACTCAAGACCTCGTCAAGGCGGTAGCCACGTCCCGATCGGTGCTTCTGCAAGACTGCCGGTGCGCCACGCACCTCTGCGTGCACCTGCCGCCCCGACGGTAAGGTTTCCCAAGACTTCGCTGGCGCGCAGGTGCGTGCAACGTTCAAGCTCCACTACTGCACCAAGATCGATTGCACCTTCTCGGTACTTATCAGGCACGTCCTACTCCATTTCTTACGATTGGTTCGTAGTCAAACGCTTATATGATAAGACTCGAATAAAGAATAAGAGTAAAGATTTGAATGTACCTCTCAGATCCGTTATGTAGTACCCACGGTACTCCCCAGATCCGACACTTCTGTAGTACCTACTTCGTACTCCTTCGTGACGTTAAATAAGTATAAGTCTCCAGAGTACCCACGGGTACCTCGACAAGAAAAATAAGCATAAGCCCTCAGAATTCACGTACTCTCGCACTCCAGAAAATAAGTATAAGATCCGTATAAGTATAAGTCCTCAGAGTACTCCACGTACCCGTGACGGTAAGACAAGTATAAGATATGAAATACAAGAATAAGATCCGAAGTACAAGAATAAGCTCCGTAATACCCGTATAAGATCCGTAAGACAAGGATATGCTCTATAGTACAAGTACAAGATACAAAGTATCTCTGTATAAATATAAGTTTTGAAGTACCTACGGGTACTCCCAGATTCGACACTCTCAGAGCATCACGTACTTCAGATCTTATTAATCTCCTCGGTGAAGCATCTACCGCATCTCCCATATAAGCTCCTGATAAGGATAAACTCGCAGGTACCCCACGTACTCCGCACGAGTATAAGATAAGTTCGATATAAGCACAAGTGTGCCTCGACATTTGAACAAGTAGTACTTACGTACTTCCCAGATAAGAATAAGCTCTATAATACCAAGAGATACGCTTCAGACATCTCTCCGTAGTACCTTCCTGTACCTCCAAACAAGTGTAATCCGTAGTATAAGTATAAGCCCCATGGTATATATCACCCTTGTAGTACCTAAGGGTACCCTCTGTATAAGCATAAGTTCCAGAAACTCCTACCGAGATATGAGATAGATATAGCACAAGACGTGCATAAGCACCTCCGTATATGCATAAGTTCATAAAACCCTACTTCGAGATCCGTGATGTATATAACTATCAAGACGTGTATAAGTACCTGTATAAGCATAAGTTCCTCAGAAATTCCTACTCGAGATCCGAGATAGATATAAGTATCGCACGTGTATAAGTATCTCAGATAAGCATAAGCTCCAGAACTCCTGGCCAGAGATCAACAAGTATATAAGGAGTACGTGGATAAGCACTCCGTATAAGGGCATGTATAAGCCTGGCCGCATACGAGGAAATCTATAAGTAAGGCCCCACGGAGATAAGTATGTTTGTTATAAGTATGTTCAGCATCAGATATCAGATATCCGAACAAGCATAAGCTCATACAAGGATAATTATGTATGTAAATATGTGATATGAATTCTCAAGACGCATGATATATGTGCCATCAAGTATATGTTATTTGTGATTCAAGATAAATGCATGTGTTTCTCAGATAAGAAATGTTTCCCACTAAGCGTGTGCTTTAGCACGGGTTTTTAATCCGTGTAGTACAGAGAAGACATCCAAAATATCTCGCATACAACAGCCAACACACTAATAAGGGTTCATCACGCAGGTTCCTCATACCCGAATATGTAATTGAAAGTAAAGTTTTTTGTGATATGTATTTGTAAACGGACTCGCATATGTGTACAGATATTGATGGACACCACTCCGGTGATAGTTCTTTTGATATGTATATGAGATTTTGATTCTGTTATAAGATGTGAGTCATACCCACAAGTACAAGTTCGGCTTTGAAAAAAAAAATCAGGTAAAGAGTCCCACTTATGCTCTCACTATCCTGGTTCTGATCCGTTAATCTGACTTAATCGGGATTCTGGCATGACATGTAGCTCCTCCCAAGACCATAGCTAAATATAAAATAAATATAAAGTAAGAACCCAATGACGGTGTTGTATATGAATGTGTATGTAATAAAATATAAATATTACATACATGTATCAGTGTAATACAACCGCTAATACCGCGTCTACGATCCAAGCTAACTCGACATAACTCGCGATATGTATGTGTTAGTATTACACCACCCCAACTATAAGTCGCAGTATGTGTCAAATCTCATAGTAGTGGGAGAAAGCACAGATAAACATGCACTCCCTTCTTGTCTGCAAACAAGAAGGATCCCATCAGCGCTAAGATGAAACCACACGCACTCCGCTCTAAAGTGACCTCATCTGCATCGTGTGCTCCAAGGAGAATCGGTCACATAACCACCGGATGGAGATAGCGGATCCTCTGAGAGCATCAACGGGTGGGGTGACACCGAGCAGCTCCCCGCACAACTCCTCCACATCGAACACACATGTCCAAATGACTGTTGATCCGTCGATATGGAGGCCAAGGATGATAGCAACATCCTGTAACGTGATCGTCATCTCTCCGACGAGCACATGAAACGTGTGTCTCGGGCCGCCACCTCTCGACAAGACAACTGATAAGTGGCCAATCGATCATGATGTGGCCCAAGCGATATGTACCATAAAATCCCATGCGGATCACGTATGGACGTATCGCGCGTATATCCATCCTCCACATACGCATGAAGGCTTTCATCCGCCGTCGGTGCGTAGTACTTCATGAAACTACAAGTAACGAAGAAACCAAATTTATAATTGATTATATATAAATTACATGTTACAACTGGTAATATTAATTGATAATTAATAAAATACATACCTGCTTTGTATCTACTAAGTGCGACCTGTGTTTGTCTTGCAATACCAAGACAAATGGATCCAAAGGATTTGCATCATGAAGCCCTCTGAACGCCATATCTATAACAGATAACACGAAGCCAGTATAATTATTAACAAAACACATTGGAAAAAATAGTATCAACATAATTAATGCAAGTACTAATTACAGCGCAATGAATTAAAATACACACATACATGAATGATGTCTTATTTACTTAAATAAGGTACACAAGTATTTCATAATCCAAGAAACATTCGTACATAAGTGTTATAGAAAGCAACTACAATTCCTCAAGGCAATTGCCTCACAAAAAAAAAAAAGTTAGTTACTTCACATCTATCACTTAAATGGATTTATATTCTTACAAGAACGCCGATTGTGACTCGGTTGTTGCACAAGCCACATGTGATAGTAGTGTTCCCCTCCCTAACATCCATTCTCATTTATGCAACCGGTTGATTTAGGACATCCACGCCTATGCGCTTTCATTGACTTTACGAGGTAAAATCTTAGGACCATCATAAAGAGGCCACTCATCTTCATCAATGGATGAAACAAGTTTGCCCATGTGTCATAGTACGATCACAGAGTATAGCCTCAACAAATAACCGAAAATCAACACATCGATATCGACATGTTGCTATGATATGACTACATGGAAATCCATATATCGTTGTCTTTCCACATGTGCATTTTGGTCATATAAGTTAAGACGTCGCGTCGACCACTCCTGATTCGACATGAAATCACTATGTATGTGATCAGAAGAACAATTTCCATCGATCCAAATTTTTAACACGACCCCAACTGAAAGCATCAACATAGGGAGGAATTGCTCATCAAATGTCAATCTATTAACACCTTGTTCTCTTCTTACAAAAAGTAACCGGGCAAGCGGAAAAAGGCTAACTCCGTACCAAGGTAATGAATGGTAAGCTACGAGCTTCTTTAAGAACACTGTTAAATACCTCCGACATGTTGGTTGTTATTATCCCATATCTTCGACCTCCATCATGTGAAAGTGCTCATAACTCGAAAAGGATTGCCTCTAACCATTGTTGAAGCTTTAGAATTAATTCTTCCAATTTTATCCATATGCTTATTGAATTTGCATTGTGTACTCACTAAAGTTGCTCTACATACCAAATTTTTCAAGAGTTTATCTTTGAAACATGTCATAAAATTGCTTGCAAAATGATGAATGCAAATCTTATGATAGGCAGATGGTGCAGCCCAACCAAGATGAGGATTGCTCATTGCAGCCATAATACCTGGATGTCTGTAAGATATAACACAAATCCCCGTCCGTTGAGTTACTCTGTTTCTAATACATGCCAAGAACCATCCCCAACTATCAATATTCTCGACTTCTGTAATAGTAAATGCTAATGGAAACAACTGATTATTTCTGTCACACCCCATAGCAATCAATAACGTGTCTTTATACTTCCCATACAAATGTGTACCATCAATACTCAGTACGGGACGACAATGTTTGAACCCTTCAATAGATTTTACTTGAATCTAATTAAACACACGTTTGGAATATCTCAAAGGTTTGGCATATTAATGTCAAATGTTTCTAAATTATAACACACATCCAGGATTTGTTTGGTTTAAGGCCAAGAACAAACGTGGCAGCTTTGTATATGATTGAGAAAATTCACCAAATAAGTGTTTAAGTGCTTTATGCTTTCCATCCAACGCCAGATGATATTTCATATCCCACTTTCTCCATCACACTTACTAATAGCAAATTAGTCAATGTGAATTGTGCTCCAATTATTATGGCCTTTATATGAGCAAAGAACCAAGTTTGAGTCCAATCGATGATGGTCTGCTCAAGCAAGGGATTGACATAAGTATGCGCTCTTTATATTTGTTGATAATGAATAAGCAAGTATCTTTCTACAACCATAACACGAAGCCCCATAGACATTGACATTCTTCTACTTCTTCTTATATCTTAAAACGAGCAATTTTTTTGAGAATGCGATAACGACAAACTCGGTGTTTTAATTGAGTAAATCTTGCGCCTCTTTTGCAAATCAGATTTAGAATTAAAACTCGTCAACTACAAATTCTCCACTACCACGGAAGTATAAGTCAAAAGTGACCCACGAAGTCCAACCACTTGAAATAGCATTACCTAAGCTTTCAACATGTTCAAATTGAGGTGTTATGGTGCGATAATGAATGTGGATATCTATCATCCGTTCCTCAAACATCCGGGTTATTCAATACATCGCCAAGATGTTGCATGATTTCTCAGAGACATATCCCTTGCTCATTCTCCAAAACTTGGTTGAAAATCTGGAAGGATGATACATGTCCATCAACTTGAACATCCGCGTCTCCATTAAATTCATTATCAACATCTTCATCAGATTCATCATTAGCTTCTTCATAAGCGCAGCCTTCATCATCTTCATATATCCCAAGATCCGGCATCGACCGCTACAAGCCCACAACCATAGTCAAATTCTGCAACATTATAATTGTCGCGAACTAATAAATCTATATGGCCACCCACAAATTGATTCACTTGTGGCTTGACTCGAACGACTTCAATATACAATTCAATTTCCTCAATGCTAGTTGTGTTAATTATGTTCAACATTTGGTACATACTACTGTCATCCCATATTGGAAAATGTTGGAACCTATTTCCACTTTTTAGAGGATACTTACAATTGAGTGAATACCAATTTGAATCTTTGTTCGTCAATGGTCAGCCTCAGTATATCATATAACACTCAATTGTTCAAACGTGCATTCAATCGATACATCCAAAGGCACAATAATAGCTTTGTTCCCCACATATTTGACATATATTTCAATCCTCAATATATTTCCATTGTAATAACATATCACGGGAATAGATGAAACAAACATAATTGACCTGTACAAAATGGTCCCAAATGAATTAAATAATATGAGAGGTCATTATCCTTACCATTTAAACTACATTCATGGATGGTACATTCAATCACCTTGTTTAGCCAATGAATAACCCAAAAACAAAATTTGGCTATATGAAAGTTCACATGGGGTAATAATTAAGTAAAATCAGACTTGGCATGTGAGAACCTAAATGAACTTAAATCTATATTCTTTACTTATAAGGTGATGCCTTGGAGCTCAAATATCTATTATATTTTTACCAGGTTAAGGTATGGATAAGGTATGCCCTTCTCCATGTTATTTATTGATATATAAAATCAACTTCTATCTCATTGTCCTTATAAATGGGAAAATTAAAAGGAATAATGAGAAATTGTTAGGACTAATAAATCTAGAGACTTTTGATGAGAAACAACATTATAATATATTAAGTAAGAATAAGTACAATAGAAGGATGAACCAATAATTTGTGAGTTTTGTAGCATAAGTTAAAAACTCTGCTTCTTGCACACAAAACTATTTTCCAAATAGTTCATTATTAAAATCAATTCTTGTCAATGATTTTCCAAATTTTGTTAATTACAAAAATATCAATCAAATCAATTTTTGAAAAAAATTTACCCACCATAATGCACGTTAATGCATTAACGTGCATTGGAATTTTAAATTTTTTTTTGTGCAAATAAATTTTTTTGTTAAAAGCAAGTTAATGTCGTTGTCCATGACAGCGACAATGGGCCCAATTGTCTTGTTGTAATCCTCCTTGACACGAACGGAGGGTCATTACTTTCTGTTAAAAACTAATTTTGTCTTCTTTTTTTTTTTTTTCAAACGAAATACTTCAATCTAAAACTCGGAAATTTCTCAAAGAACAGTTCCCATACATACTTTTCAAACAAATTTTAAGTTATCATATTTTATATTTCTAACAAAAAACGTTGAAACAAATAACCAGCTCAGTGAAATCACATTTATTTGCGTACAAGGCCAATTATAAACAATACCAATGACATAATCTGCACTAAATTAAGTAAAAATTGCTTTTCAAGAATAGTCCACAATCTCTTAAACTGCTAAAAATAAGATTTTCCATTTCACAATGACAATTCCTAGTTGAGATAACTCGAAGAAACACGCAAAACCAAGGATTGTTTGTTAAAAATTATAGGACCGTTTTGTTCAAAAAACACACCACAACAACAAAATTATCACTCAAGGAATTTTCACCAAATTATCAAAAAAACAAACTAACAAAATCACCAATCTAAGAAATTTTGAAAAATACATAGTCCTATGCTCCGATATTTACCGGTCGTGTTGAATAAAGTTCCACGAGAAGAAAGAATGGAGCAAAAATCTGGATCACATCAAGCCCTAGTCAGTCGATGCTGAGGATGAAGAACAGAACGAGTGAAACAATCCTATGTCGAAGACTTATTATTTGCTGCGGTGTCGAATAGAGTATCAGAAGAAGAAATAATTGAGCAAAAATCTAGATGAAATCATGCCCTAGTCGATCGATGCTGAGGATGAAAATGTGATTGCGAAATGGGGGAGGGGGTTTGAAATCGGGAGGAAGAAGACGAGGGCAAAAATACGACCTTTGAATCAAATTAAAGTCCGTAGTTCGTGATTGCAGCATTTGAAAATTTTAAAGAACAATAACATTTGCCAGCATAAATCCTACATAGTTCAGACGCACTAATTTAAACATTAATTTGATTGAAAAACTAAATTCGTCATTTTTTTTTTCCGAGTTTTGTACGGAACTATTGTATTTTGAAAAAAAAAGAAGATAAAATTAGTTTGCTGTGCAAACTATTAACCAAAATGGTTTGCAATGCCGCTGTTGGAGAAGGCGACAAGTGATTTGTGCAGAAGCTGCAAACCAGAACAACGGTTTTTAAAGAACCAAATGTCGCCGACGACAACAACGACTATTTGAGATAATTGACACCGACGGCAACTGCGACATTTGAATTAAGTGGATTTCATTTGCCGCCGACCTGCATTGGCACTGGATGCTCTTAAAACCTCTAGAGCTTTTTTTCCCATTTTCCTCTTCCTCCCTCCCGCCGCTACCACGCCGTCGTCCGCTCCGTCTCAGTGTCGAGTTTTTCGCTTTTTCTCGACTCAAAACACCTCCGCCCAAAGATGTTTGAAATTAATAATGTGAGGAGATGATTTGAGCTTTTGTTTCGTTTCAAACTTTTCTCCTTTATGAAGATCTGATATGTTCTCATGATGTCCGATTTGGTTTTTTTTTTTTTTTTTTATCATTTCGTGTTTACGTGTTCTAGTGTGCCTGATTCCTACGTTAGACGTTTTTCATGAAATAATACAAGCTTATCCCGTATTTCTAGCTCATTAGGGTTCTAATTTTGACTCTTGCCACCTGACGTAACACTTGTTTCGATGACTCACTTCTCGAGGCTTTATCGATGGTTTTTTAATATGCCAATTATTCTAAAATTGGGGGGCATTGTTTGGGTTTTTTTTCCTTCTATGAATGGAGAAACTCTTCTAACTTAACACTGTTATTTTCTGGGAATAAAGCACAATAAAAATTGGAGGGTCTCCCCCTTGAGCATTTTTTGAACCATTTAGAAGGAAAGTGATGGAGGAGTGTTTAAGAATGAGGAACAACCAATTGAATTGTACAGTACATTCCTTAGATGTATACTGTTATGGGTTATAATGCCTTTAATTTATTTTGTAGATTAGATAGAATATAATTCAGGGAGAGTAGCCTTTGTTATGTTCTCTTTTGAACAGAGCCTTTGATACCCATTCTATACATCTTGTGCATGTGTATAGCTTCTGGTCTATCTATGATAATTTTACTTGCTTATTAAAAAAAGATTGTTGCCATCCTTGGGTTGTCCTGTTTTTGTAAAATACAATAATTTTTTTACTATCGTTAGTGGTTTAGCAGTAGTGTTTTTACTATGTTGAGTAGCTTGATGAATATGAGAATTGTTCAGCCAATGGGTTGTGAACACATCAGCCAAAAGATTTGATGTCAAACCAATGCTAATTTCCTTGTAGTCTCAATGAGCCTTGAGAAAATTTTGATTTCATCCCATACCAATTTGTGTGTACCCTATAGAGAAAATTAAGCTTGTTTGATTAGTTTAGTCTCTTTCGTTGAGGAGGCTGGATCCATTTGCATTTATAACCATCTTTTGTCAATAAGCAGACCTGAAAGACCAATTTCAGACTTATGAACCTTTATCTTTCCTTGGACATTTATTTGACTATATTTCTCATTTCTAAAGAACTTTCCTATTTAAGGATGTAGATTTCGGGAAACTAACCCCCAAAACCCACATGGTTTCTCAATGTGCATCCGCAATGCCATCCCATGCTTCAACAACGCCTTCTTGAAACTTCTCTTCAAAATAATCTACAAAGAAGTTGAAACCTTAAAAACCCTAAGACGCTTAAACCCTAAAACACTAAAACCCTAAAACCCTAAAACCTTAAAACCCAAAAACCCAAAAACCTAAAACCCTAAAACCATATGACATTAAAACCTTACAACCTTAAAACCTTAAAACCCCCCAAAACCTTAAAACCCTAAAACCTTGAAACCTTAAACGCTAAAACCCTAAAACCCTAAAACCCTAATAGGCAGTCTTGTAAGAATAGAAATCAAGTTTAGTAAATCTAATGTATGAATGTAGTTGCTTTGTATAACACTCGTTATCGAATGTGTATTTCTTGATTATGAAATTGTACTATATGTGTAATTAAAATCATGTATGTAAATGCGACATCTTTAAGTAAATGAGACATCAATCACATGTGTCTATTTTAATTTATCGCTGTCGTAATTATTACTTGTTTTAATTATTGTGATACGCCTCTCCAATGTGTTTTACTAATATTTATAGTGCCTTTCTAACATCCAGGTTATATATATGGCGTTTAGAGGGCTTCATGATGCTGATCCATTAGATCCATCTGTCTTAGTATTGCAAGACAGACACAGAACCCACTTAGTTGACACTGAGCAGGTTTGTATTTTATTATTCATGAATTAACATTCCAGTTTTACTCACTAATCTATATATATTCAATTATAAACATGGTTTTTTTCGCATCAGAAGTTCCTCCTGTGAAGTCCTCCGCCCTGTGAAGGCATTTGAGCCTTCCTCAATATGTGGAGGATGGATCCACGCATTCGTCCATACATGATCCGCGTAAGATTCTACTGTATATACCGTTTAGGCCACATCATGATAGATTGGCCACTTATCACGTGTCTCGTCGAGAGATAGCGCCCGAGACACAATTACATTTCATGTCCCAAACGAGAGATGACGATCACGCTACAGATGTCGCTTATCATCCTCGCCATCGACGACGGACCCGTCACATGGGGAAATGTGTGCTCGATGTAAAGGTAGAGTTATGCTGAGTCGCCTGTCACCCCACCCCGCCGATGCTCCTCGGGAGGACTTCAAGCATTCCATCCGGTGGTTATGTCGGCCAGCTATCCACCCCAGACCCGATGTCGATAAGGCCGATTTGGGGAGCGGCGCACGTGGTTCATCTTAGCAATCTTAATAAGGATGGATCCTTCTTGCTTACTTCTGACAAGAAGGTCCATGTTCATCTGTACTTTCTCCCACTACTATGAGATTTGACATAGACATCGACTTATAGTTGGGGTGGTGCAGTACTTGCACATGCATATCAAGAGTTATGCCGAGCGCCTCGACCGTAGGACGCTGTGATTAGCTGGGTTGTATTACACCGATACGTATGTAAATTTATTTTTTCAGAATTACATACACTTTCGCCTATACTAAGCTGCTTAATTTCTGTTTATTTTATATTCAGCTATGGTCTTGGGAGAGACTTCACGTGGGCCGACTCCACTCAGCGACAATGCAAAGATATCCACCACCACCATTGCCTCATGCCTTACATGATGACGATGCCGATGTCGTCGATGGTGACGTAGCTGAGGGTCTGGACGATGGATTACTAATCGGGAAGTGATGCTTCGTACCAACCGCAGCCAAATCTTTTCCGGTTGTGGTGTAGGTGGAGAGTACCTTTGACACGGGTGCTTAACCCATCCGGTGTCCTCCTCCTATATCGAGATCAGCTAGACGCACAAACTTCCGATTAAGTAATTATATGTAAAAATATATGGTTTTATAGTAATTTCATTCATGTTGACATAAAAGTTTTTGACGTCAATGGTAAATGTGTAGTCTTATGGTAAACATAAGACGGAGTTGGTTAACCAACTTCCCGATATTTTCTTAGCTGATCAGGATATCTGGCGCACGATGTCACCGCTCATATGTTTCGAGACTGTTGAGTGGCATCATCTAGAGCGAGTCTTGTGCCAGTTTGGGTTGCATCAGGAGATACCTCAAGCTTACTCTTACAAGCAATAACTACATAGAGTGGATGCACGTGGCTAATACCCGCCGTGACAAGTGACGATCGTGCTCCGTACATAGCATTATAGGATACACGAGCGGCTAGGATCATCACTTCACCCCCTTATGGTGGGTTTGACGGATCCCATGATCCATACATGCGCGGTATCGCCAATATTACACGATGTTTTATGACACCACCAATGTGATGTGGATGATATGAGGTTCCATACTGGCACCCTGTAGTACTCATGTTTCGTAAGTTAGAGTCATGTGTTTCTAAAAATATTTTACATAATTTTAATCAATAGATTATGTAATTATAATTTTCTTGTTCACTTTATCGCCATGGTCGACATATAGCTAGTCATTCTTGTTATGCTTCGTTTGCCAGGCGACATACATCATATTGCCTAGCCTGTTACACTGACGGAGAAGACCATCGTAGATCGTCTGCAATTCTCGTGGAGGCTTCAACATCACATGGACCATCGATTAGACCTCCGGTGTCATCCACTCAAGCACGTATGCAGCCCATTCGAGGTAGAGGAAGAGGGAGAGGGAGAGGGGGAGTTGATCGCCGAGGTCATGCTCGGTGATGGTGGGCCGTGTCATGGTCCGCCAAGGATACCGGCTCCAGTACACTTGAGCCGACTTTGCCTACTTCGATACCCTCCCATACTTACCCCTTACCCGATATGTTTATACCCCCACACACTTACACATCACCTTCCATTCCCCCATATAGTTACACATCCCCTTCCATACTCCCACACACTTACACGCCTGTACCTTATCCGGTGTCGCCAGAGCCAGCGTCTATAGCAGTAGATATCACATTGTCGTCACACCCTTTACCATCCCATACATTGTCTCCCATCGATGACACCATCCTTGACCTTTACCCGAGAGGCACTTCCAGCTAGGCACTTTACCGACGCGTACATCGACCACTTCATCCATAAGCCACCTTGGCTCCATCATCCCCTTCAGTCCGTCTCGTAATTTTACGGACCCTATTGCCCAAATTGCGCCGTTTATTCTAAAGGCCGTTTCAGTTATAAATATAGCTACGCCATCTTGTGGGACCTTATCGATACATGTTATTACTTTTATATATGAAAATTTGTATAAAATCTTTTCATATATTTAAATGTTTTGGTATATGCATGATTTGGTATATACAATGTTTTTTGAAGATTATGCATGAGATGCAATGAGCGATAACTTTTCTTCATATTGTTTTTTGTAGCTTTTCATCATTCATGAACTATGGGTATGAGGGTTTTTATTTTTATACATGTACCGCTTTTTATAAAAATAATTTTAAACTGTAAGAATTATAAAAATTTTCAATTTTTTTACAATGCATGCAATAAAAAATAAGAAAATTAGAATTAGGCCTCCTATTTTTCAAACTATTATTAATAACAATTTTAAAAAACACAAAAAACACAATTTTAGCGCTCTCTAAATTTACCCTTTGACAACGGTTTTTTAATACATAACAAAAGCAATTTTAGTATTCTAAATTTAATATTTTATATTCTCCTGTGTTTCAAAAACAAAAACATGCTCCTCTTGCTTTTCTTAACCAAAACTCTTACTTTCATCTAACATTTCTTTTTCAGAACCAAACACAACCTTAAAATAATATTAACTTATTATTATTTTTTAATTACTTTCTTAACCTTTATACACTATTGTAGATATGAGATTTTTTTTTTTAGTGCCATAATTTTAGAAAATGACTCTCTAATTGTCATATTTTGGGCATACAAACGAAAAACATAATAACATTTAATTTAAGTCATCGATGCCATACATTTTGGAAGGAGGTGATATCCGGATCAAGAGTCCATAAGTTTAAAATATCCAATCTATTTTTAGAAAAAAGAAAAAAAAAACCACCTCTTACAGTTTCCCATTTTATCACGGGTTTAAAAAATAATTATACAAATATATGATTGAAGTATGAAAAATAAAACAATATCAATAAAATATTTTTTAAACCATACTTAAAAATATAAAAAAAACGTGAAATATTTTCAATCTCCCAGAAGACGTTTTATTCTAAAAAAACATCAACGCACACACACACACATGTTTTGAAAAATTTCTAAAACAATTTTTTTTGTCCTGCCTCAACATGGATACTCTAATCGGAATGACATTGCCAAAATGTACCTCTTGAAGATCATCCTACAAAGGATATCACTAAAAAAAAATTCATTACAAATATCCAATCCAACACAACATGGATACTTTTAGTATGATAAAGAAGCTTTTGCATCCTAAATGATTCACAATCTGAAATATCTGCATTACATACACATCGCATTTTTATTTATTTATTTATTTATCGCTTCGGGAAAGGAGAAAAGAAAGAATGGGAATAAACGTGTCAAGTAAAATTAATACTATTAAGAGACAAGGGTCTTAGAAAGCACCTATTAAATTTAATAAATATATATAAAAAATTATAATAGAAGCAAGCAGAAACATAAAGTATATAAAGAACTAGAAACCCCTATCCGAATTGTCCTGGCCTTATGTGCTTGATAGCATAATCAACACCGCAGATACCGCCAGTGGTGTTAAATTTTCAAGAAATACTTAAAAGACAAAAACGCAATTCCGCATTATTTCGATATGAATATGGAAAGATGAAGCTTACCTACCGTAGACAAAGATCAAGGGATTAACGACCTTTGTTTTGCTCTCAACACAAACTCGTTGTCGTTCGATGATCCCATTAGCACGCCCAATCTCGACACAAGAATACCTTCCAATAATGTCTCGAGATTAATAATCACTCTGCCACAGAAAAGGACCCGAAAAACACAAAATCACTCACATATCACAAACCCTACAACACAAACACAAAACGAAAAAAAAAAAAAAAGAAAAAAAAAGAAAAAAGGGAAATGAAAACTAAACAGACCTATTCTAAGAAGGTGGACCAGAGGCCTTAGCGAGGTAAACAGATGGTATAACTGGGTTGAAGGAATGAAACTTCCTCCGCAAATATTGAACACCATTTGAATCATCATCACATACCATTTGACGTATAAACTAAAAGCAAGAAGAGGGGGGAGGGAAGTGGGGTGGTCGGGTCTCATATGACTAAAACAAACCTTTCCTTTAGCTTTGAGTCAATGCGTGTGTCGAGCTCAAAGAAGAAGGACCAAATGCAAGCAAATTAGATTCATACATTCGCACATTACTTAAATGTCAAACTCGCTTCTATTCTAACAAGTCTCGCCATCAGGACCCGTACTGTTTGCGACAACCCACATGTGATAGATGTTATCCCTCCCTAACGTCCATCTCATTACGGCAACCCAGTTGATTTAAAGACGCCCAGCCTCTAACATGCGTTGCATTGACTCAGGTGGTCTAATCGTAGGACCATCATAAATAGGCCACTCATCTTCATTGAATATTCGATGGAAAAGGCTTGCCCATGTGTCATAGTACAACTGATTAGTGTAGTAGCCTTCCACAAACAAACGGAAATCAACACAGCGATGTTGACATGCTGCTATGATATGGCTACATGGAAATCCATATATCAGTATCTTTCCACATGTGCATTTTTTTTCATGTAAGTTAAGGCGATGAGTTTGACCACTCCTTGACTTGACATGAAATAGGCCCTTTACGTGATCATAAAGCACAATTTCCATCGAAATAGCCCAATAAATGCACTTCGGGATTCGAGCATCAACATACGGAGTGAATCGCTCAACAGATGCCAATCTATTAGCACCTAGTTCCCCTTCTTGCAACAAAGTAACCAAGTACATCTAAAGAAGGTCAACTGCATTTATGCAAGCACGTAGGCTACTTAACTCCTTTAAGGATACCGTTAAATACCTCAAATGTTGGGCCGTCATTAACCCATATCTTCGACCTCCATCGTGTGAAAGCACCCATAACTGGAAAGGGATTGCCTCTAGCCAATGTAGTGCTTCATAATTAATTCTCCCAATCAGACTCATATACTTATTGAATTTGGCCTCAGACTACTTCAAAGCCGCCTCGTGACACCAAATTCTTCAAAAGTTTATCTTTGAACTCCGGTCATAAAATTGCTTGCAAATGACGATGCAATCCCGTGATGTGCAGATGGTGCAGCCCAATCACATAGGATCGGTCATCACGTACGATACCTAGATGTCCGGTCTGACATAACGCAAATTCGCCCTCGAAAGTAACTCTATTTCTTATACATGCTAGAACCATCCTCAACTATCGCATTCTCGCCTAATAGCAAATGCCAATGGAAACAACTGACATTTCGCCACACTCATAACAATCAATAATAACTTGCCTTTATACTTCCCATATAAATGTGTACCATTAATACTCACACGATCGACAATGTTCAAACCCTTCAATAGATGGCTTGAATGACCAGAACACGCGTTGGAATATCTCAGTGTTTGGCATATTAATTTCACATGTTTTCCAAATAACAACACATCCAGAATTAGATTGCTCTATGGCCAAGAACAAACGCGGCGTTTTGTATATAAGGATCGAGTATAAGTCACCAACAACTATCTTAATCGCTTTAGTGCTTTCCATCAAACGCCTTGTATGATATTTGATATCCCCATTTCTCCATCACACTTGCTTGAATAGCAGCCATAGTCAATGTGAATTGTGCCTTAATTAATGCATTTATATGAGAAGCAACCAAGGACAAAAAAATCGATTTTTTCGGCCGATTTTTCGGCGAAAAATCTGCGGCATAGCTTGGAAAAGATTTCGGGTGAAAAATCGTTCCGCAAAAATCGCGGAAAATCTAGATAAATCGCCATTTTTCTGGGCGATTTTCTGTGACGGGCCGATTTTTCGGCGCTTGAATTACACGCGCCTGGGAGGCGCGTCCGGGCAGCACGTGGCGTCGATTTATCGGCGATAAAGTCAAAATATCGCCGATTTTTCGGCGCTTTTCTTGATGTCTTTTCTCCGGGATTTTTCCGCCCTTAGATTTTTCTCGCTGATCCGACGGTCCGATTGGCCCTCATTTTTGAAAATCCAACGGCTATATTTTTTATACAACGGTCGATTTTAAACTAAGCTCGATCTAATTCCGGTCCGTAATGATTTATAACAGATATATGATGATCCAACTGTCAAATTTTGAACCAAAATCGTAAATCCAACTAAGTAGGAAATAAATCACAACGGTTTGACAATCCACGTTATCTTGACTCCAAAAAATCTATAACACTTAACATACACCTCGTTTCAACAAACCTTATCCATCCACTCCAGTCTTATTTCTCACTCTCGACAAAGTGAGTTTTTATCCTAATTTTTTGAAGATCTTTGTGAATTACATGTTTCTTTATTCATTAATTTTATTTTTATGCATATGTTATTTAGTTTTATTTCGTGTTGAAGTAATTTATAATATATGATGATGCTTTTTCAACCTTAACTGGCCGAGCGTGCAACCGAAATGGACCCGATTGCTCAGGGTCGACGCAGCGTCTGATTGTCCGGGCCGAGGTAGATCGTTGCACTATCGATCCTGGGCAGTTCCTGACGTGAAGACTCTACAAAAACAAAGTGAAGAAGCGGGCTCACAGGCTTCGCCGTGGCCGCTCCGATGCCTAAGCCGCTTTCTTTCCGAGAGAAAAAGAGACCACTTAGAGGCTTAATGCTGCATACGAGTATGCTTCAAGAATGCGTGTAAGAATGTCGCGTTGGTTTTGCGCATCTTTCAATCGACGGGTGGTCTTCGTATTTATAGTAGATGTTCAACCGCTTGGATGGTGGTTAGGAGTCCTTCCCATTGATCGGATATTCTTATTTTAGTCCATATCTGATTTGGTATAGGATATATGAGCCGTTTGTCTGATGATAATCCTCTTCTTTATCAAAGAGACTCCAACTCGGCGATGATCCGTTATTATTTTCCCTTCCTTATCGATAAGGCTCGTTGGATCTAAGCAGGATAATATATTGTTAAAGGCTCATTTTCCGTATGAGCCGATGCACAATCCGATTTGTAGGATATGGGCTTCCAATTCATTCGTAATTGTCCTTTCGATCTCACTCGGGCCTTCGATTCAGGGGCTTCCACCGAGGAGCCCGGGTATCGCATCGGGCGCATCACTTTCGGCTCGGGTCAAGGCCTCGCAGTTCATTTTAAACCCTATCGTTATTCCCCACTCTGTGCACGCTGGCGTGTGCGCTGTAATTCTTCCTCGTGATCGGCTGCGCTTCTACGCAACTGCTCGTGGTCACGCAAAGCCTCACGCTGTCATAAGTCTCGTGATAATGACGACTCTTAGGTTTTCGCGCTTATTTCTCCCATTTCTTCCGCTTCTGCTTTCTTCGTGGATACCTTTCGCCTTGTCCGCTTCGCTCTCCGGACCCTTTCTTCGCCTCCCGTTTAATACGCCTTTTGGGCGCAAAATTCTCTTCATTGTATCTCCGGGTCCATCAGGTCCGTGATCATTTTGATCGTACAACGAAACACTAGTGGTTTAACCGATTGCTTTATTTCTTGTCGCTGTTCCGTCATGGGTCCGAGTCGCTCTTCTTCTTTGCTGACGGTGATGACTCCTCGGGCCATTGTCGGCTCGCATAGCCGAGATACCTCCAGCTGCTCGGCTTATATCCAACCCCGAACGCCGCCGGGCGCCTCCTCTTCCCGCCGACAAGGGTAAAGGAAAAATAAACCTAATTACATATCCCCGGGGGTCGGAGACGAACCGCGCCCAACATGCCGCGTGGAATGTAACCCAGGTCGACCTTCGTGACGGGAGTACTGGCGATCGCATCGACCTCCCTCAGATACAGTATGGGTCCCCGATGTCTTAACCTTTATGCAAATTCTCTCGTGCCCGATGGTTTGTTTTTCGAGGTCGCCTTTGACAATGGCCTTCGCTTTCTCTGCACCCTTTCATGAAGAGGGTCTTGCAACATTTCAACATTTGCCCCTCCCAACTTGCTCCCAAATCTGGTCAGCATTTCGTGTGGGCTATTGGCCTTTAGTGGATAAAGTGGCCTCAAGGTCCCTAGCTTGGCCTTGTTTCTTCATCTTTTCGCCCAAATGAGACCACCGAGGGCTTCTTTATTTTTCCGCACGCTCCGGCTCCTCGCTGATCTCGATCTTCCATCTCTCGCATAGGTCACTAGGGCGGACGCTATTTCTTCGTTAGCTGCTTTCACTGGGAATATAATCCGACAAGGATGACACCCGGTGTTCCCACTCACTGGGCGCCCCGATAACATCTCGTGAGTATTTGTACTATTTTTGGTAGCGACTTATCCGAAGGTGGCCTGATGTTTCGATTCAGACGATCCGCCTCGCTTCCCTGCAGGCCCGTCTCGAACTTGGGCGCCGAAGATAATGTCATAGCCCTAGCTGGCGTGGATATCCCCGCCGTCCCACGCGCAGATTTGATAAGGCCTGACATTCTCGGTCCATCTAATCTCGAGGTCTTTACGCTCCTCCGCTTCGTCTTTGCCCGTCGCTACCTCGGATCCTCCCGCTGGGCTTTATCACGGGCGCTCCTACCAGTGGGAGAGAGATTTCGTTCACTGGGGGGCGGCGGCCCTGAAGCCTCAAAGTGCGAAAAGGAAAACCGAGCTCCATTGAGGAGGAGCGCCGCTTCGACCAAAGTTCGGGCTGAGCGCTCCAACGCCGAGCCAGAAAGGGCGTTGCCTCCTTAAAGTAGGCTCCCGTGATTTCAGCCCCCACTTCCCCTTAAGCCCGACTAAGGGGCTAAAGACCTTCAGAGTGCGGCCGAGCAATCGCTGGTGGTTATGCCATAACGTCTGAATCCGCCTTGGAAGAAAGCCGCGCCTCTCGAAAGGCGCTACATAATCGAAGAGAAGAAACCGAAGCAAAAAGTCGACGAAAACCTCGACTTTGCTTTCTAACACCGAACTCGCAGAGGTGCCAGCTCCCTCCATCCTCAAGGACTCCCCACTTGGGAGATCGGGCGCTTATGCTTGTTGACGCAGGCTTTGGCTTTATCCTCCCTTCAGGGGCTGCCTCTTGCGAAGTCTATGATTATGCTTCTGGCTTCCATGTCGCTCCGCGGTCAGAGCCAAGTATCTTCATGTTCGATACGCAGTAGCCACTCATCTCAAAAGCAACCGTCGAGAAGGCCAAACTAAACGAGAAGCACGAAGAATTGCCCGAATTTATAAAGCGAGCAGGCTCTCTCACTTCCGAACGAACCAGCCAGGAGCGAGCGCGATATACGACCAAGAAGTGGAGCGACTTGTTCGATTTAAAGCATACTTCGCCTACCGTGCTAAAGGGCGTAAAGTAGGGAAGACGAGGTCCGAAGTAGGCTCTCGGGCGGAGACCGGCGTAAGCCGGAGGTTCGAGAAGTGGTCCGCAGTTTCTCACAAAGTGATTCGAGCGCAGGCCCGGAGGGGCCGGGAGTCCGCCACGAGTGAGCTTCGTGGGTTAGAGGAGCCTTGGCTACCTTCCCGGCGAGCCGGGATCTTCATGTAATTATTGTAGTTAACGGTGATCCGCACTGATAAGTAAGCGTGAGAACTAAGCGGTTTTCGTCGCGGCTTCCGAGTGCAAGGCGTTGCTAGAGACCCAGCTTCGCCTAGCCTCGCCGCAAATTTGGCGTAACTACCAAAGAGGAATGTCGCGGATTGCGCGCAGATCTTCATCAGCGAGTTAGTTTAGCTGCTCAGAGGGATGAGGTCATTAGGCAGCTGAGGGACCAGCCGCTGCTCGCGGCTTCGGGTGGCTCGCCTTCAATCTGGAAAGTCACGACGCATACCGTATCTGGACTTTAATTTTGACCTCCCCAGTGACGAAGAGGCAGAGGAATCTTTTTCTACGAACTATTCTCAAGAGCCTGGTACTCCCGCCGTGGCCAATTCCCCCTCTTCGTCGTCCATTCCTCCTGCCGACGTCTGATCTCCTATGCTTATGTCTACCGGTGTCGCTTTTATTTTGTTCATCTATATACAAATTCTTCCTTTGGCTCAGACCGGCCCGAGACATGTGTAGCCCTTCCGAACGTATTTATATATATATATATATATATATATATATATATATATATATATATATATATATATATATATATATATACCGTCATGTTTCTCATCGTAGCGCATCGCCGCTTATCTTCCATGATTTTGAATGGCCTGGGACAGGATCATAGCGAGATGAATAAGCCAGTCGCACTTAGCCGCCGTGGCCTTGTAGGCCGGCTGACTTGATTTGGGGTTAACTGCTGGAAGGGATTCGCCACGTCTAATCGCTGGGCTGGAGTTCGTCCTCGCGAGCCGAGGGAAAGAGTCTGGCCGATGTAATTGCTCTGCAGGCCCGCCCATGTAACCGATGGATGGCTCACTGCTGTGAATTGCTGGAATAAGCAGGTCGTCCATGCGAATAAGAGCTCGCCCATGTTGAGTGACTCGTAAAGAGCTCGTCATAATGAATAATTGAGAGGACTCATTCCATGCTGGAGTACCGGGTGCTGAGCTCACAATGTGGGTTGGGTCAATAAGAGGTCGTCCATGCGAATAAGAGCTCGCCCATGTTGAGTGATGGGAAGAGCTCGTCAGAATGAATAATTGAGAAGGAGCTCGTCCATGTTGAGTGATGGGAAGAGCTCGTCAATGTGAGTTACTGAATAAGAGGTCGGCCATGCGAATAAGAGCTCGCCATGTCGAAAGTGGATGGGAAGAGTCAATGTAATGAATAATTGAGGAGGATGTCCATGTTGGAGTGATGGGAAGCAGTCGTCAATGTGGGTTGTCGAATAAGAGATCGTCCATGCGCGACAAGAGCTTCCATGTTGAGTGATGGAAGAGCCTCACATAATGAATAGACTTGGCGAGGAGCTCGTCCATGTCGAGTGACGGGAAGAGCTCGCCAATGTGAGTTATCGAATAAGAGGTCGTCCATTTAATAAGAGTCACCATGTTGAGTGATGGGAAGAGCTCACAAAATGAATACTGAGGAGGAGCTCGTCCATGTTGAGTGATGGGAAGAGCTCGTTAATGTGAGTTACCGAATAAGAGGTCGTCCATGCGAATAAGAGCTCGCCCATGTTGAGTGATGGGAAGAGCTCGCCAAAATAATCGAGGAGGAGCTCGTCTATGTTGAGGATGGGAAGAGCTCACAATGTGAGTTATCGAATAAGAGGTCGTCTATGCGAATAAGAGCTCGCCTCTACGTCGAGCGATGGGAAGCAGCTCGTCGTAATGAATAATCGAGGAGGAGCTCAGCCCATGTCGAAGTGATGGGAAGAGCTCCATCTAATGAATAATCGAGGCAGAGCTCGCCCATGTCGAAGGATCGATGAGCTCGCCAAAGATCGACCAAAGTAGAGCCCGTCCATGCCGAAAGTGACGGGATGGTCACGTGGCGAATTAAAGTAGAGCTCGCCCATGCTCGAGTGATGGGATGAGCTCGTCGTAATGAATATAAAAGTGTAGCTCGTCCATGTTGGAGTGATGGGATGAGCCTCGTCGTAATGAATAGCAAAGCAGAGCTCAGTCCATGCCGAAAGTGATGGATGAGCTCGCCGTAATGAATAGCTGAGCAGCTCGCCTACGCCGGTGCGACGGGATGAGCCTGGCCGCGATGAATAGCTGGGCAGCCCGCGCCCACGCCGCAGGGACGGATGAGCCTCACAAGATGAATATTGGCAGGAGCCTGGCCCACGCCGAAAGTGATGGGATGAGCTCGTCGTAATGAATAGGTAAAGTGTAGCCGCCCATGTCGGTTTTAATGATGAGCCTGGTCGTAATGAATAGCAAAGTAGAGCTCGGCCCATGGCCGAGCGATGTGGGATGAGCTCGGCTGTATCGAAATGAATAGTTGAGCAGAGCTCGCCCATGCCGAGCCATGGGATGAGCTCGTCAAGATGAATATGTTAAGAAGAGCTCGCCCATGCCGAGCGACGGGATGAGCCTCGCGCATGAATATTGGCAGCTCGGCCCATGCCGAGCGACGGGATGAGCTCTTCGTGAATGAATAGCAAAGTAGAGCCTCGGGCCCATGCCGAGTGATGGGATGAGCTCGTTAGAATGAATAGTCGAGCAGAGCTCACTACGCCGAGTGATGGGATGCTCGTTAGATGAGTAGTAAAGCAGAGCTCGGCCCATGTCAGGTGACGGGAAGAGTGAGTAGGTAAAGCAGAGCTCGCCCATGTTGAGCGATGGGATGAGCTCTGCTGTAATGAATGGTAAAGTAGAGCCATTCAGCCGAGCGATGGGATGAAGCTCGTCAGATGAATAGCAGTGTAGCTCGCTCCACAGTGATGGATGAGTTTCTCGCTGGCAGTGAGCAATGTGGTTCGAGCGCCGTGGCTCGTGGCAATGTAGCTCGAAAGCCGGTCTCGACCCGAGGGCAACAGGGCCTCGTGGCGGAGTAGGTGAGCTCGCCAAAGTGAGCAACGTGGCTCGGCGCTAAGGCTGAGCGGCGACGTAGCTCGAGTCAGCTCACTCTCGAGGCAACAAAGGGCCCTCGTGGCTGAGAGGTGAGCTCACAAAAGTGAGCAAGCAGGCTCCGGCGCTAAGGCCTAGTGGCTATGTAGCCCGAGTCAACCGACTTAAGGCACGCGTGGCCTCAGGCGGTAGGTGAGCTTTCCGCCAATTGAGCAAATGCGGGCTCCGGCGCCGTGGGCCTCGTAGTCAAGAGTTTGATATGTTGAAACGGCTTCGTGTTGCTAGTTAATTTTCAATTCTGGAAAGAGGCGAAGGTCTTAATACTGGATTTCTCTATGGGAGAATTTCGATCGACAAGACGTAACCAATACTCTAATCTCCTTATAAATATTTACTTCACCGGCTGCAAGGCTTGTTCTTCGATAATGCACAACCGAATCGCGTGAGATGAAGAGTCGGTTCGATCATCACTACTGGAGATTCTTCAAGATCCGGAGCCGGCCACGTTGTTCTTTCCGCATGCGGGAGTCAGGTTTTCCCTTGTCTCCCCTTTGCGGAGTCATGTTATTCCCCAGTTCGTGCCAGGAATGCATCCGGAGAGGGTGGCGCATCTTGCGCCGTCGAACCCACTCAAAGACATGTACAAATTTATAACACTGTTGCCAAAAGACTATTAACTAATCCCCGGCAATAATGCCATAAAACTAATTGAGACTACATCAATAAATTGTTATGATCAAAACACCTATTCAAATTTAAGACTTATTATCCAAGGACTATCGCTCAATCCTCGCAAATCAAACCATTAAACTCGAAAGGGTGAGTTTCTTTAACTATCAAGTCGATTAAAAGATATTTTTGCAAGAGAAAACTATTTCGCAGTGGTTTTGATCCAAAAGATACTAAGTAATGGTGCCTATATTTGGCAATAAAATGGATTTAAGTCCAGATATCGATCCCACAGACATCACAAGAATTTTTCAATCAACTACCCCAACTACTTAAGCTCCATACTATTCGACGATAATACGATAATGAGATTTTCGCTTTTCAAAGTTTTGAAAATAATGATGTAAAAGAAAATGATTGAATAAATAAATGAATTGAAGATTGAAATATCAAAATAACAAATTTAGATTTAACAGCTTATTCTAAAGGAAACATTGAATAATCACTATTGTGAAGAATCAATTCCTACAAATCAGATCAGAACTTTGTTTTTCTAACTACATATCTTAAACTAGTCCAAGGATTAATATAGTGTGATCTGACCTCCTCCAAACCACACAATATCATCTCACCTTAACTGTTTCTCTCGAACACAGAGGGTGAGATAACTACTTTTAAATCTAGTAGCCTTGTTCTGGGTATTTTTCTTTCTCAATACTTCATACCCACAACATGGACTGCAGACCTGAGCTCCTTCAATTTAGTCATTGCCGAGGTTTGCACTATACTGGTTCCTCACCCTCAAAATTAGAATAGCTTACTCTTTCCTTGATTAGATCCTTATACTACTCTGATCGAATTCACTATTCGACCGAGGGGAACTCTCGTATACTTAAATTAATAACTCATTCAACTCATTCTGCTACAAGTGAGAAGAGGATGTATTGATTTAAATATACAGTAACACATTAGATCAAAGAATAGTCAGGTTCAAATATCTTCCCGAAATTGTTTCTACTCTCGTGAATGCCTTCATGTCACCTAGAGGGCCTCCTCGGAAATCGAGTCAGAACAACCTCGTTATGGGTACAAGAGATTGAAATTGGGATCAATTCCAAGATACAAGCAAAACCAGCAAGTCGATTTAACATCTGAAGTTCAGCTATAATGAATAAAATACCGCATGAAAGATTATTTATGACAATAACGTTAATTCAATGGAAAGCCGGGCTTCCAAATTCATCGATTATACCATACATTGGTCACGATCAAGTAAACCAATTTTAAATCTAAATCGGTATCTGAACTAAAATTTATTCGGAATTCAAACAACCAAAACAAGAATTTTAAGAAATATAAATCGCATTCAGCTAAATCCTTTTACAAATTTAACGCAAAATCCAAATTAGAACTAATACAAACTACTCTAATCTAAAACTAAATGGAAAACGAAAAAAAAACAAAGAAAAGAAAAGAAAGAAAAGAAAATAAAAAATACAGGAGCCTTCAAGAACTCCGCATCTCTCTTTCAAGTCGCCAAGAGTCAGCTCGCTGGTAGCAAACTTCAGATTTATGTGGTTCAAGTCGCCCTAATTCCAATGCATTCTTTGTGGATTTCATGGATCGCCCATGTCATTGTCAGGTCGCTAATTTCAAATCTCTTGTCGTGACATCAACTTAAGAACTCGCGAAATCTCAATCGAGATCGCCCCTCGATGTCAGCGACATCAATCTCACATGATATCACTTATGCGTATACACAGACTAATCGTTGTTCTCGATGTCGCATATCGATTTCTTGTCGCGACATCGCCTCATGTCTGGCAGTTTTCAACTGATGAGTCCCCTTATGTCGCGACATCATCTTGTCATGGCTATCACTTTAAGTCTCCTCGCTAGTTTCAATCAGTGTTCTGATGTCGCGACCTCAATCCCCTCGTCGCGCATACAGCACTCATGTCTTTGCAGCTTTCAACTGATGGTTTCTGATGTCGCGACATCAACTTATGTTTTTACAGTTTTGAACTGGTTGTTCCTGGTGTGGCAACATCGATCTCTTATCGCGACATTAACTTAAAGAACTGCAACCTTCAACTGGTTGCTTTTGGTGTCGCGACGTCCTCCGTCAAGATAATGTGCCTTAAGTCACAACAGCTTCATCTTTCAAACCTCACATGGGCCACAAGGCGCCTTCTCTTGTCACGCACTTCTCCATCCCTCGTCGCGACATCGACCTTCGCTGCCATCACGATGTTGTCGCTGGCATCATTCCTAAGCCCTTAGTTAGTCCTCGCCATTTAACTTCAGGATAGTCTACTTCACGACTCGCATCAACTTCTTCAAATTTTCCCCGATGTCGCTGACCGCATAAATGAACCTGCGGTAAGCCCAAAACTCCAACATTAGTTACCCACGCTTACTTCGCCTCCGCCATTTTCCTCGTGATTTTTACTCCAATCGATTGTCGCATTTTTCTACTCGTTTCTTCTTCTTTCTTTCACACTCCCTCACAACAAATTGGTGAGTTTCTTCATATTTCGCATATTAATTTTTTCCTTTCGATGAAAAATCAAAATCAAAAATGGATTAAAAATAGATGACTTTTAAGCTCATCAAACTCCTCCAAACTTAAAGTTTTGCTTGTCCTCAAGCAAAGGAAAGAAAGAATTGTTTGTCCTCAAACAAAAAGGGACATTTTTCCTCTGTTCGCCTTGCAAGAGAGGCAAATAATTTGATTGGAAATACAAGGAATGTATTTTCACATTTTGCATATCTATTTTAAGTCCAGGCTTCAAGGTTAGTTTTAATCTTTATAGTATACAAAACTAAACTCGTGGAAATTGTTTTACAAACAACATAATCATTAGATCCTCATGGAATAATAAATTATTTTCCCTTTCTCATCTTCATACTAAGTCACTTAACCCTAAAGTCCTTCACGCTTTGATTGTTTCCATATTTCCAAATTCCATAGGTTTGTTTTTCATATTTGATCTCACTAATGTAGGTATCCCCAAATTTTCAAGATCAACTGTGTCTTTGGGCTTATATTGTTAGTTTGGGTAATGGGTAGGATGGAAGGAAATTTTAGGTTAAGATTACCTCTAACCTTTCTCCTCTACTCGCCTTTCTTCTTTGTAGTTTCTTTAATAAACTCCTAACTTCGTGTTTGGGACATCTCTTGATTTCTTCAATTCACCGTATGTCCCCTATTTCTCACTCTGTAATTTAACCGGGGAAATTTTTGTTTGTCACCCTTCGTGGATAGTGCAATGTTTTACCTTTTGAGTTTTCTAAATACTCTCTTAGCTAACTTTGGGTTAGTAGTCTCTACAATGCATGGCATTAGGTACCAGTGTCGAAACACCCCTAAGAACTTTCTTAATTGTTCAAGAGAGTTAGGCCACATGATAAAACTTATCCTCATGTTTTCTTTTTTCTATTGCATTTCTTCTCGCTTCTTTCATCTTTTTCTCTTTCATTCCTCTTTTTTTTTTTTTTTATATTTTTCTCCTGAGTTCTCAAAAACATATACTCCCCCAAACTTCATTTCTTTTCTTTCCTCTGGAATTCTTGGTAATCATAGGTTCTTAATGAAGGATTGATTTTTTTAGGATGGGTCAGGGTTTCCATCGCTTATTTTTGAAAATGTTTCTTGTTTGGCTCACTTCTAGACTCAAGGTATATGATCAAGATATGAATAGGATACAAATGGCTCAAACTATCCAAGAACGGCTCCGCATCATCTCTCGTCACTATATCACCTAGGATTTCTGCCTCAATCAATCTAACAAATTGAATTTGATTGAATAGTTGTGACTAACCATAAGGATTTCCTTGACTCATTTTGTTGATGAGTAGTTAAATTAATTGATATTCAATTGTAAGTTCCTGACTTACTGCTCGTACTCAATAAACTCAAAACATGTTGCTCCTTCTATTGTATTACCTTCCTCTATTCTAGACTTATCAGCTAGACTTAAGTCACTTTTGCACTTGTGTTTCAATCAAACTGTATTCATTTGGCCCTTATTCTACATTTCATCTTATTCCTAATCTAACTACTTCATTCAATTCAAAGCTCATTACATCTCAAATAGCTTTGTCTTCAACTAATTCCTACTTTTATTTTCCCCACTATGCAACTACAAAGCAACACAAAATTTAAATAAACCAAAATAACACAACAATTCATTTCAAATTTATCATTTTATTTCTGATTCAATTGGTAAATGTTGATACTACGCATGGGCTTTGGAGAATAAGGAAGGTCACTAGAAGAAGTCTATCTTTTTCTTTTGAAGAGGAAAGAAAGATATTGTGGGATCCAAACTGTGGTATCTAAATGAGTCAGAATGGAGTGGAATTTCATTTCCTTCTTTTCCTTTCTCTTCTAGCTTCCTTCAACTTGATCTTCATTGAAGATCTCATTGGAGAGATCAACCTTCTTGTTTATAGCCTATCTTGTCTCTTCCTTAAGCTATTCCATTGTGTTTTCCATTTCAGCCATTATTTCCAAAATTGGGAAAGATTGTTGTTAATCAAATCCAAATTTTCTAGCCATTCTCTCTCACCAGAAGATTCAAAGATCCTTTGCTTCTTGTCTCTATCATCCAGCTTATTCTCAAAATCTTTTGTAGAGACTTGTATAAAAATTTGAATCTCCTTTGAGTTGTTCTCTCCCAATTTGGCTCTCGTTTCTACTCTCCTTCACGATGGTTAAGAGTCGTAGAATCACGCCTAAACTGATTGTTAAAAGATTCATGACTCGGGCCTGAGTTTCAGAAGATCGCGATCTCTTTTCCCTCTTCCATTTCCTTTCTTGAAGTCCTCTCTTTGTCGCAGTTAAATCTCTTTCATCTGCTCTTCTTCTTTTAGTTCTTCTTCCCATTGTTGATTCTCTTTCTTTTTAACTCTTTCATAAACTCCTTCCCGAATTCCTCTGTCAGACATCACTTTTTTTCCTTTTCTTCCATCTTCTTCTGTATGGCATTGAGGACTTCCATTATTGAATTGTTCTCTTGTGTCTCTCAGCTTTCTCCCCGCTTCTCTCGAATGTTCTATTTTGTACGGGGGAGAACTAAATAAGGACGGAGAAATTCCAGGCTTTTATCTCGTCTACCGGGTTCGTGCAAAAGAAAGTATTTATTTTCGGTGAGGAAGTTCGGGTTCTCTCTTCTTGGCCAACACCCCCAAAGTCTCCTCTGTCTTGCAAACGGGAGCTTTCTCCTGCTTCAATCAACACCCCCTGTTCGTCCTCGTCACTCCGTCGTTAGGAGGGTGATGTCATGAACTTCTTCTTCTTTCCTGCACTCCCTTCCACCCCGTACTCCTTAAACATAAACAATACTATCGTTGTCGTGGTGAGGGATCAGTCCTCTCTTATTTCCTTCATGGTACTCCTCATTATAGAATTTTCACCACTTTTCCTATAATAACTGCATTCTTTCGTATCAGCATACAAGATAATTGGCTTCCTCGCTCTCACCGTGCACACATGCTCGTCAGGACCAAAAATACAGGCCAAGAAATAGAACCATACCCAGCCTCCTCGCTGAGGCTTCCGTTCTCGGTGGCTCTTGGTTCCTCCTTCACCTTGTCCCAAATGTGCTTTCTCCATCGCTGAGCTTTTTGGCAATCTCTAAAATTGGGTTTTCCAAGAGCTTTTGAACTGACTCCATGTCAGGTCCCGCTGATTCCATAGGCTTCACGGCCTCGCTCCATATGGTACCCATACTCCCTCCGACGAACACAAAGGTTGTCTTTCCCGCCTACCGCATTTGAATAAAATTCTTCACCACCGCCAGCCCGATTTTTGATGAGTGTAGAAAGCCTCAAACTCCTTGCTCAATCATCCTCAAAGGGGTAATAGTGGTTTCGAATCTTCTTCTGCTACGAACCCTTTGCTCAGATAAAGGCTTCTTCCAGTTGAATGTTTCCTCCGATACAAAATCTTCTACTTCTTCTTTCTTCTTACTCTTCTTTTTCCTCGGTTCTCTTTCTTCGAAAACCGTCGGTACCCTCCGTGCTTCGCGGCATCTCTTCCAATGGTTCTTCCTCGTTGATTTCTTCTTCCGTTGCACATATTCTCCATGATCTCTCCCAAAGTCAGTGGACAAGGTTCGAGGTTTCAATGCATTTGAAACGGAAGGAAAAGTTTTCCGAGAGTCCGAGCTAGGGTTTCGTGGAATTTAGAATCGTAAGGAAGGGAGGATGAACGGTTTGAAAGTGGAGCTGAGTGGGAAAGTTCTCCAACGCTTGCAATTAATCAAGTTTTTGTGGGCTAATTATTATTTCATTAATTCGCTTGTCGCGATATCAATTTCATTTCACTTTTATTTAAGACATTAATTTTAGGCATTTAAGAGTAGTGAGGTTATACTCTATTTTTTCTTTATGTCGCGATATACTTAGTATGTCGCACATAACTAGGTTTTTTTTAAGATATCGCTGGGCTCTCATGTCGGACTTTTCATTTCAAGTTTTTGTTTATGTCGCACTCATGCCCTTAGTTTAATGATCTCTAAAAAACTTAAATTCCTTTTATTAATCCTATACTCCCTTAGACATTTATTCAGGCATCTCCAATCAGAAATTCAACAAGCAATTTACTCCTATATTTCACAGTTTGGTTTAGTGGAGAAAGCTACCCTCTTTTCGCTTCATGTCGTGACATTTCGCAAGTCACGAGGTGTCCCCGAGGTTGCTTTTCACTTCCATGTCTTCACTTTGCACGCATACCAGATGATTCAAGAAAAATTTAACAAACTACAATTAACTCTTCAAAATTAAATCTATCTTTATAAGGAACTAATCAAAACAAATGATCATGAAAATTCAAAATCTAAAAGGTAAAACTAAATTTTCTAGCGGGTCGCTCCCATCAACAATACTTGAGTCCTTAGTCGACTTGTCGCTTGGTTCTTCTTCCTTCTAGATAACCTCATTGAGCTCTTCCATTCCCTTCCCTCCCTGCTTAGATAATGCTCGCCTTGTCCATCGACTTTGAATTCCTTCTCCGCACGCCCCATCGTCACCGCCCAAATGCATTGCTTCGACACCACCGCAGTAATGTGGCCCACTCCATTTGATTTCAACTTTCCCGGGAACAATTTTTGGGCCTAGAATTAAAACAAGAGGAACCTCGGTTCCTCGCTTCCGAATCCCTTCTCAAGATCCTTTGATCATGCCATTTTCTTTATCTTATCCTTGTAGATTCTAGCATTATCATAGGCTTCATTTCTCTTACTCCTTCCAAATCTCGACATTCGAGCAATCTTTCTTCCTTTGCAGCTTTAAAATCGAAGTTTAACTTCTTAATGGCCCACATTAGTTTGTATTCCACTCTGTGAGGTAGGTGACATGGTTTGCCAAAACAATTCAGATAGACATTCCTTAATGGGAGTTTCAGATGCAAATCTGTAGCCCAAAGTGCATCATCAAGTTTGTAGAAGACCAATCCTTCCCGCTGAGCTCACATTTCTTTCAAGTATTCCTTTAATCTCCCCGTTGAAATTTCGCTTGTCCATCGTCCGGGATGATAAGCTAGGACTCATTACATGCTTGATCCCATACTGCCATGAGTTTTGGTAAATATTTTGTTTGCAAATGGCTTCCCCATTACTAATGATAGTTCGGGTGTTCCAACTCGTCAAAAATATTTTTTTGCAGAAGCTCATGAATCGTATTATTAGGTGACTATCTCCTTTCAGATAAGCACAGTTTCCACCCATTTGAAACATAATCAATCGCAGCAAGATGTACGTGTTCCCAAATGATGGTGGGAATGGTCCCATAAAATCTATTCCCATACATCAAAGATTTGTAACTTTACCATTATACTCTTAGGCATTTACTTCTCGCGCCGAGATATTTCCAATCTTTCGCACTATCACACAATCTAACTCCACTCAACACAATCTCTCAAGATAGTGGGCCAATAATAAAACCTGTGATTGAGTATCTTATGAACTGCTCTTTCTCCCGAAAATGACTATCATATGGTGATGCATGGCATTCATTCCGTAATTTGCCTTGTTCATTTTCTCTGGCACACATCTTCTTATTATCAATGTCAAGACCTCTTTAAATAATGGGGCTGATCATCCCAAATATAATACTCGTCGTCGGGCCTGAGTTTCATCCGTTGGTAGTCGACTCGGGCTGAACTACCCCACAAGCCAAATAGCTCTACAATATCAAAGATACCATGGAAGTCGAAGGAAACTTTAAACGCCGTCTATCCTGGAAGTTCTCCGTCGGCATTACTTTCTCTTCTTCAATGCTGTTTTCTACCTTGACAAGTGATCAGCTATCACATTGTCACACCCCTTTATCCTCGATCTCCAAGTCAAACTCTGCAATAATGCCACCCACCTTATCAATCTGTTTAGCTTCCTTCTTTTCGACACGTACCGATTGTCAGATGATCGTAAGATGAATAATAACATGGGATCCCAAAATGTATTGCCTGAATTCTTTCACAAGCAAAATACTATGGTCAGCATCCTTTCAGTTGTCGAGTGTTCTCTTGTGCTTCATCAAGGTCTCTACTAGCATAGTATACGTGGTCTCCGATTATTTTCCTTTCTTGCCCTTAGACAGCTCTACTGCAAAAATCACCTGCATCAATATTTCAAATCCCTCGATCACATTCCTCGGGGTACAGCTGATTATAGGTGTTTGAACCAATTTCTGATTCTGATTTCTTAAAGTAAATTTCAGCAGTGAGTCATCAAAATTAAACCCTCGTATCCTTCTCGCCAATCCGTATAGTGGTCTGGCTATTTTCGGTAGTCTTCGATGAATCCCATAAAATCCGGAAGATGCCCAAGAAGTTTTACTCCTTTTACTGTGGGTAGGTGGTGCAAGAGAGAGTTTGATAATGGATACCTTGGATCGGGTCTACTTCCACCCGCCAAAGAGCGTAAATTTTATGCCCAAGAACAATACCTTCATACTATAAAATGGCATTTTTCCTCAATCTGCAAGGTTAGCCGTTTAATCTCGCATCTTGAAGACTCGCTTCCTGTGCCCTTCAAACACCGATCAAAACCGGATCCATACACGTGAAGTCATCCATAAAAATTCCATAACCTCTTCAACTAAGTCTGAAAATATCACATCATACACCTCGAATGTAAATAGGAGATTACACAACCCAAATGGCATCCTTCCAAGGCAAAGGTACCATAGGCATGTGAATGGTCTTCGTCCTCGTGCACAGCAACCGATTGTATCCCGAATACCCATCCAAGAAACAAAAATGAGGGTGTCCCCGCTAATCATCCAACATCGATCAACGAAGGGCAAGGAAATGATCTTTTCTCGTGGCTATGTTCAAATTTTCCCGTAATCAATGCATACCTCCATCCCGTCACTGCTCTCGCTGGAATCAATTCATTTTTCTCATCATGATCACAAGAAACCCACCCTTCGAACCACGGACTGGCTCACCTAAGGACTATCTCGAAATTGCATGTGATAAAACCAAAGATTCCGCAATTTGGAGTACTTCCTTTCCGACCACTTCCTTCATCACCGGATTCAGCCTTGATGTTCTACGATGGCTTTTGAAGTTTCTTCTGCCAGCACTTTGTGTACGCACATCATGGACTGATACCCTTCCACCCTTTCACGGACCAAGCTATAGATTCTTTATGCTTCTTTAAGATTTCAAGAATCCTCTGCTCCTCAAAGATCGTAGTCTAAAGCGTAGATAATCACCGGTCTTCTTGGTGATTCTGCAGCATACTAAATGACTTGGCAACTCTTTCAACACTAGCCCCTCTTCACTGGTTTCTTGATGAATTTCCCCTTTTTCATTATTTTCCCCTTTGTCATTTCTGTTTTGCTTCAGGCTCAACACAGTTTCTATAGAATGAAAACTGTTGTATGGACAATCAGAGTAGTCATCTTCAATATACTGGGAATTTATCTCTTTTTCATTGATAAAAATTTGAGCATTACAATCATTGTAGGTATAGACATCATCAACTACATTGCAATTTTCTCTGTCTATATCTATATTCTGCATGCTTTTGATCAATTTGAAAGCAAAGCAGCTTTCTTCTCCAACCCTCAAGGTAAGAACCTGTATGTCGATCGTATGTACTCTGGGGGAGGCTAGGAATGCAGTCTCCCCGCAGCGTGTACTTGTGAATCTTCTTCATGTCCGTAATGATGAAGTGCTCATCGGGAAAACAAATTTCCAACAAATACCAAGACATCTTTCCAAGACTCCTTCTGTGTTTTACCATCGATCCGGTCAGCCATCTAAGAGTAATACAAGGGAATAAACTCCCCAAACTTTAATTGTTCGGGCAACCGAAAGAGGCATCGGAGTTTATACTACCTCCCGAGTCACATAGAGCTTTCCTCGAATTCAACTCCTCCAATGATGCAAGGAATTGTAAAACTCCCCTCTCGGATCCTTCATCTTTTCCTCGCAATTCTTTCTTTATCACAAAGATCGCAAGTAGCAAAGTGAGATTCACAATCCCTTCTTTTACTATCTTTTCTTTTCTCGTCAAGACGTCTCTTCGCGAATTTTGCATGTAGTGGCATCCGAGTCACCACTTCGTAGGTAAAGGGCATACTGACTTAGCTTCGAAAGGTTTTCAAAAAACCTTGCAAACTCCGCTTCCTCTCTATTTTTATTTCAGTCATGAAATGGACCGCAGTTCAGAGCCTCGATATCCTTCCTGCTCACTTCTTCTTTCTTTCTCCAAAGGCTTCTTTCCTTTTTCGGGCTTTTCTTTCTATTTTGCATTGGCCATTTTTTTCTTTCATCTTTTCAATTCCTTCACTCCTAAGCCGCACCCAAGGTAATTTTTTTGATTCTTCAGGTCACTGGGAAGGCATTCTTTCCTCCGCTTGTTGGGGGCTACCGCCTCGTTTCTGTGTCTCCTGTGTTCTTCGTGTGGATGCATCAGGAAATTGCACTGAGAATTGGTAGTAGCTGCTTCCACCCGCAAACTTTGTCACGGAGGTTCAACAGCTTCTTATTATCCCCATGAAACAAGACTGTTTCTTCAAAAGATCGGGCCTCCTGACTATATTCATTTGTGTTCATTTCGGTCACGCTGGCTAGCCGAACCTTCAGAGCCGCTGGAGTAACTTCGTCAGAGGCCTGCCCATGCCTCAGCCTGCGGAAGCCCCTCTCCACCATATGAGAAATTCTCATAGTTCCTCGCCAAGCAGTTGGGTGATAATGTGCCGGCAGTGTTGCATTGGGTTTGGAAATGGTAGTTTTCGCTCACCCGCATATTTCCTAACTCTTCAAGATCATAGAATTGTTCTCAAGAGTTTCCTCACACTTCCTTCAATAACTCTCTTTCGACTGATCCTATCTCACAAGCGCAGGGTGTCTTCCTTTCTCGGCTTGTCCATCCCGTGCATAATGGCATCCAATCCTGCCTCCATGGCTGTCATCTCGCTTCAGCTCCATGATCCCCTTCTCCGTCAAGCTTCCCTCTTGAAAACTCGTATGAGTTTTCATATTGCATTTAGCCGTGTCTCACCAGCTCCTCGCTTCTCTTCAACACTTCTTTTTCGTTAATGCCTTACAACATGAAGCATCAACGATCTCTCGATATATCATTCAAGGTATGACATACAACAAGGTCCATCCGAGTCTTCAGACTATCCCACATTGACATCTTTCAAGAATCAGCTTGAACCTTTCCTAAGCTACATACGTGCTTCATCTTCTCACGAAACACAATGATTTCCCTCCTTCTCTCTCGAGGTGAGGGTCAGGGAAGAATCTACCCAAGTAGGCCTCTACTAACTCCTCCCATCATCAGCCATACGGCAAAGATTCTTACCATGTAGTCGCTGTATCTCTTGCATTTAGCCAGTCTTCAATTAGCTCCCTGCCTCTTCAACACTTTTTCGCTTAAATGCTCCAATAACATGAAGCATCAATGTGATCCCTTGATATATCATTCAAGGCATGATATACAATGTCCATCCGAGCCCTCGATCTATCCCATGCATTGGACATCTTCTCAGCAACCTGCTTGAATCCTTTCCCAAGCTTAAGATAATCAATCTCTCCACCGCAGTACTATCTGGCTGGTTGTTTCTAAGTCTCCATAGTACGTTGATTGAGGCCTTTAGCCAAGCCATGTGTTTAGTTATGATCTCGTTTTTCATCTCGCTATGGTTGAGTTTTTTTCGCTTTATCTTTCTCAAGCTTCGAGCGTTTCTTCTAATTGTCTCGCTGAATCGATCATGTTCTGCTTCTATGCATTAAGATTTTTGTCCTCAAATCAAACACACTTACATTAATAGATTAGTCTGGTCAACAAATATTTTCAATATGGTTTGTTAAAGGTTAGTGGCTAAAATAACCACTGCTTGAAAAGCTATTTTTGTTCTTTTTCTTCAAAATGTCCAAATTAACATTTCCTTCTTTCGTCTGAATATTGATTTACTAAATTCTTTCGATCCTATAAAGGCGCCATAAACTTGTTAACCTGACCAAAAGACATGTACAAATTTATAACATCACAAGTTAAAAAGACTATTAACTAATCCCCAGAATAATGCCATAAAACTAATCGAGACTACATCAATAAATTGTTATGGATCAAAAACACCTGGACCAAATTACACTTATATTATCCAAGGACTGTTACCTAATCCTCGCAAATAAACCATTAAACTCGAAAAAGGAGTTTCAATCATCACGTTGATTAAAAGATATTTTTGTAAGAGAAACGACGGTGGCTTTAATCCAAGATACTACAAGTGCAATAGTCGACATGTAATAAAAATGCATTTAAGTCCATATCGATCCGCCGCAGATCTCAAGAATTTTTCAATCAACTACCCCAACTACTTAAGCTCCATACTATTCGGACGATAATACGAGAATGAGATTTCCGTTTGGAAAGCTTGGAAAATAATGATGTAAAAGAAAATGATTGAATAACAAATGAATTGAAGATTGAAATATCAAAATAACAAATTTAGATTTAAAGTTATTTAAAGCAAACATTGAATAATCATTATTGCGAAGAATCAATTCCTACAAACGCATCAGAATTTTTGTTTTTCCTCGAACTACAGATCTTTAAAACTAGTCCAAGATTAATATAGGATCGACCTCCAAACCACATACCATCATCTCAATTCTTAATTGTTTCTCTCGAACACAAGAGGATGAGATAACTACTTTTAAATCAGTAACTAGCTCGGTATTTTTCTTTCTCAATACTTCATACCCACAACATGGACTGCACTGAGGCCCTTCAATTTAGCTGCCGAGGTTTGCACTATACTCGGGGTTCCTGTTCTCAAAATTAGAATAGCTTACTCTTTCCTTGATTAGATCCTTGCCAACACGGATCGACCACTATTCGACCGAGGTGAACTCTCAGATACTTAAATTAATAACTCATTCAACTCATTCTCGCCACAAGTGAGAAGAGGATGTATTGATTTAAATATACATAGTACATTAGATCAGCAATATCAGTTCAAACACTTCCGAAATTGTTTCTTACTCGTGAATGCCTCCGTGTCACCCGCAGGGCCTCCCGGAAATCGAGTCAGAACAACCTTTGCTATGGGTACAAGAGACTCCAAATCGGGGATCAATTCCTAAGATAAGACAAACCAGCAGCCGATGAACATCCGTTCATCTATAATGAATAAAATACCACAGAAAGATTACGGCGACAATAACGCCACCACTGAAGCCGCTTCTAATTATCATTATACCATACATTGGTCATTGGGATCAAGTAAACCATCAGAATCGAAACTGGTGTTCGAAATCCAAAATTTGTCCGATTCAACAACCAAGACAGACTTAAGAAATATAAATACATTCAAACCCAACTTTACAACCTAATGTTAAAATCCAAATTAGAACTAATACAACCATCAATCTAAACTAAAATGGAAAGAAAAACTAAAAAACAAAGAAAGTTAAAAGAAAATAAAATAAAATAAAAAATACAGGAGCCTTCAAAAGAACCCGCATCTCTTTCTGTCGCAAGAGCCGCTGCTGGTAGCACTCTTCAGATGGCGTAGGGTTCAGTCGGGCCCTAATTCCAATGCATTCTTGTGGATTTGCCGACCTACCATACGCTGCTCAGTCGCGAATTCCTAAATCTCTTGTCGCGACATCAAATCAAGAACCGGCAAACTTTACTGAGTTGCCTCATGTCGCTAAGATCAATCCCTTGGTCGCGACATCACTTTATGGCTACACAGTTCAATCGTTGTTTCGATGTCGCTGGCACTCATTCCGTCGCCACATCACCATGCTCAGCTTCAATCGTGATGGTTCCTAATGTCGCGACATCAATATCTTGTCGTGACATCACTTTAAGTCTCTGGAGGCTTCAATCAGGTTCTCGATGTCGCGACTCAATCCTTTGTCGCGATAGCCAGTTTCATGTCTTTGCACTTTCAATCGATGGTTTCGATGTCGCGATATCAACTTATGCTTTTGGCGCTTTGAACTGGTCATTTTCGTGTCGCGACATCGATCTCTTGTCGCGATATTAACTTAAAGAACCGCAACCTCAATCGGTTAGTGCTTTTGGTGTCGCGACGCCACCGTCGCGATACAATGTTCTTAAGTCAAGAACAGCCATCTTTCAACCCGCTATAGCGCCAAGGCGCTCTTTGTCACGACCACTTCATCCTGTTATGAAGATATCGACCTTCGCCGCTTACATCACGCATGTCGTCGCGACATCATTCCCAAGTCTCCGTTATCCCGCAGCCTAATCCCAGATGCCCGGTCGCGACCCGGCATCAAACTCAAATTCTTCCACAAACATGGACCGAGGGGAATGAACTGTGCTCGAAACCCAGAACATTAGTTTTCACCCAACCGCTTTCATTTCTTCCCGCTCATTTTCTCGTGATTTTTACTCCACCGATTGCTGCATTTTTCACTGCTTTTCTTCTTTCTTCACACTCCCCTAATAACAAATTGGTGAGTTTCTTCATATTTCTCGCATATTAATTTTTCCTTTCGTATTAAAATCGTAAAAATGGATTAAAAATAGATGACTTTAAGCTCATCACCGCTTCTCTGCTTTTTGTTCTTCTTCCTCCTCTACTCCTCTCTTTCTCCTATCACCTCTTTCTTTTCTCTCCCTATCACCCCCTTTTCTTCTTCCACTTTTCATCTCCGTCTTTCCTTTGTCTCTTTTTTCCTTTTCTTCTTCTCCTCATTTCTTTTCTTTTCTCCCTATCACACCCTTTTTTTTTTTTTTTTGAGGGAACTGCTTGTACTGAATATTACTCAAGATGTAATCGAGGACACTCGACAACTGAATGTAATTCAACTAAAATAAAGAGACACTTTGCTTTATGTCGATGTATCTTTCTTATTTTGCCTTTTTCCGTATCTTACATATGAACTGCTTGAGATGTCTAACCAAATGGGTCAATGAACGCTCCATCCGTCATGAGATCCCATAAGGCATTATTTAACATTACATATTGATACTTACCGGTGTGAAACGCTTAAGATGTTCGCATTCCACGTATGTCGCAATATTTTTCCTCTTCTCGTTTTGGAGTTCATAATTGCCCGGGTCTCGATGACTCGATAGCGATGTAAGGGCCTTTCCAAATGGGGCCTAGCTTCCCTGTGTGCCTGATTCTTCCTTGGTCGCGTATTTTAAGACTAAGTCGCCTGGCATGTAGCTCCTGGGGTTGACTTTTTTATTATAATACCTCGTTGTCTTCCTTTGATACTCATCCGTACGCCTTTGAATATGCTCGCACTTTTCATCTAGGAGCTCTAAGTTCCTCCGAGGGCTCGGGTCGGGTGAATATCTTGTCGCGCATGTCAAGCTTTCCGCTTGCCATCCATGTTGTCAATCGCCTTGTTTCATGGAGGCGTGTAAGATTCCCCCGGCCACTGGGCCGGGATCTCTCGATCCATATTCCTTACACCATGTATGGTTGGAAATTTGATTATCAAGTGATACACAGAGGGATGGCTTTTTATTATGCTTGAAGGAGGGTATGCCCAGCAAAGATGTTATGTCGACGGGCTACCTACGATTAGGAACCTCGCCGGGCCGCCGTCAAGCCGCGGTGGGGCCTCCCAGGCTAGCACCAATGAATCGAGCCCAATGGTAATACCTTCTCCCGAAACCCCGCAAATGTGTGCTGACTCGGATCTAGCTTTTCTCCCAATGCCCATTTTGTCAAGGCCGAGGCTAAGATGATGTCACCGAACTCCCTGCTATCAATTAAAACCCGATGGATCGCTGTGGTCGCCACGACTAACCACCAATGGCCGCCATAGGATACCGCATCCCCTCCAGTCCGAGTCGAATGATGGTAGTGTCGGTCGCTACGCTAGTTACCGCTTGCATTTCCGCTCGCTGATCCGATGCTACGCAGGTGGGCCTTCCGAGCCGAACTATATTCTCCTCCTCCTGCAAATCCTCCCGAGATCACGTGGATTTCTCCAAGGGGTTGTTGATGCCGAAATGGGCCGCTTTGTCGAGGTAATGCTGTTGAGCTCCAGGGCCTGTCCCGATTCGACCCGACTTTGGGCCTGATTCCCGGCCTCAATTCCCTGAGATATGAAACCGCCGAGACATCCTGGTCAGATAAGTATTCTATCTCTTTCGGGGCTTGTATACAATTGTCCGTGCGATGTCCGTAATCCCTATGGAACTCGCAATATTTGGAGTTGTCCCTCGTGGCGGGATCTGATTTCATCCGAGTTGGCCATCTCAGGAACTGCTCGTTTCGCACCTCATGTAGGACCTGTGACACTGAGGCTGTTAGGGGTGTGAAGAGTCAGGAAGTAGTAGCCGCTGCCTCTCGACAGGGTGGGCCTGCATCGCTCGAGATTTCTCCTTTTAGGGATCGCTCTCATCTTTTCGGGATTTGTCCCGGTCGTTTTGCCTTTAGACTCTCGTCTCGCCGCTGTCTGTCAGACTTTTTTCTTTACGTGGAAGAACTCTTCTTTGATATCGTGGCCTCTCGCGCTTATGTATTTCTCTCATGATGAGGTACTTCGCCATGCCGGGTCTCATGATTCTTCGAGATGGAAACATCAAGTCTTTCGATCAGACTCCTAACCTCGCAATGAATGCCGTGATGGCGAAATCTTCTCATCTAGTATGTCTATTTTCTCGTGACTCACAACCTTGCACGCATGATTTTAAACTTTCCTTTGATTCGTTGACACCCGCCAAATGTGATGGTAATCTGCTTTCTCAGACGCCTCCGCTCCGATGAAGTAGAGACGAACGCAATGGATAGTCTCTAAATGATGAGAGCTGGATTTAAGGGGAATTCATCAACTGTGCCAAGGCTAGCCCTTTAGTGTAGTGGCGTAATGCCCTGTGACGTATAGTGGTCCCGATAACTGGCTGGTAGCTCCACTGATTTTTGTGAGGTATTAAGGTGATCGACATGGGTCTTTGACTCCATCGAACGTTCTATTTGTGGCATTCGAACTCGCCTGGCGGGGGAAGGCAGCACCTCTACCGTGAAGGAGACTCCTATTTGTTGTACCACAAGGTATCCATAAAGATTCGGGCGCGCCCGACCACCCCTTCACACGGTCAGCCCTTCAAAGGAAGACTCAAACCTCGCTCTCATGTCCCGCTCTCCCGCTTCCCCGGCCGAGGATGATGTGGGTGCTTCGCTCGCGACCGCCTGGCGGCGCTTCGCTTCTCCTCCGCAGGCCAATCGTGGGTCCGCGCCCCGGACGGCCGACTCGCCGTCGACGCTACGGAATGTCGCGACCGAAGGCTCTTCGCGGATAAGGTCTGGCCTTCCGCCCGCCAGACTTCCCGTGGATGTTGCAACCGCCTCGTGTTGTTCCAATTCTTTTCATCAGCGTTGATCGACGAGGTGGCTGGGCGGCCTCACTTCGCTGCATTGCCTGTGACGCTCCATTGCCTTAGGAGGTCTCTCGCATTCATACGCTACCATGGATCTCGCATCCCTGCTGGATCGGGCATTGCCGCCAGGTTCCTCGGCGATACCACCGCGACCGAGAACGCTTATATTTATAAAGGAACCGGCTGCTCCGCTGCACGGCGCCGCGAACCACATGCTTTTTTCAACCAATCGGGCCGGAGCGGGGCCAGCTGGCCGGACCCGCATTGCTCAGGCCGGATGCAAAGGTCGATTGCCCGGCCGAGGTAGAATCGGCAGACCGCCGATCTCGTGTGCTCCGACGAGCACCTCCTCTCGCAAAAACAAGGAAGAAGGGGTCGCGAGGGCTTCGCCCGCGGGCCGCTCCGATGCTCGGGCGTCGCTTCCGTTGACCGCTGAGGCAATACAAGCCGTATACGAGCATGCGTCTAAGAATGTGTGTGTAAGAATGTTGGCGTTGGTTTTGCACCTTCACCCCCGATGGGTGGCCTTGTATTTATAGTAGATGTTCAAATCCGCTGGATGGTGGTTTGCATACGAGTATGCGTCTAAGAATGTGTGTGTAAGAATGTTACGTTGGTTTTTACAGACCTTTCAATCGATGGGTGGCCTTCAGATGAGGTGAGATGTTCAACCAAATTTGGACGGTGGTTAGAGTCCTTCCCATTGGACGGATATTTTATTTTAGTCCATCTGATTTCGGCATGCGATATGCATGGTACCGCTTTGTCGGTGATAACTTTCTTACTGGGAGACCTAACTCCGCGATGATCCATATTATTTTCCCTTCCTTATTGATAAGGTCTGGTTGATCTACAGATAATATATTGCTAGGGGTTAATCTCTATTTTCTCGTATTTACGCACAATCCGATTTTGTAGGATATGGGGCTTCCAATTCATCTCGTGATCGCCCTGACTCCAAATTTCCTCGGGCCTCGATCAGCTCCCAGATCGAGAGCCCTCGGGGTATTGTATCATGCATTCACCCCTTTCTGGGCTTGGCCTGGCCTACAAGCCTATTTTTTAAACCCTATCAATATATATTTTTATACTATAGTTTTATTTTATTTTATAATTTGATAATACTATAGCATAATTTTTAGTTAATTAATTATATTAGTTATTTAGTTAATAGTTATTTTAGTTATATAATGTTTCAAACTTCTAGTTATTTACTATAATCTTTGTTTTTAGTTTATATAATGTTTGAAACATTTTTATACTATTATAATTTATATTTTTATAATTGTGAGTTTTATTATGTAGCTTTCATTTGATAATATAATTTTTAGTTAATTAATTATATTATCTATTTACTTAATAATTATTCTAGTTAAGTATAATATTTAAATATTTTTATACTATAATTTATATTTTTATAATATAGTTTTATTATAGTTTCATTTGATAATATAATTTTTAGTTAATTAATTATATTATTCATTTACTTAATAGTTATTTTTGTTATATAATATTTGAAACACATTAAACTATAATTTATATTTTTATACTATAGTTTTATTATAGTTCATTTGATAATATAATTTTTAGCTAATTAATTATATTATTCATTTACTTAATAAAGGTTCTAGTTATATAATATTTGGAATGATTTTTATACTATAATTTATATTTTTATACTATAGTTTTATTATAGTTCATTTGATAATATAATTTTTAGTTAATTAATTATATTATTCATTTACTTAATAGCTATTTCTTGTTATATAATGTTTGAAATATTTTTATACTATAATTTATATTTTTATACTATAGTTTTATTATAGTTTTCATTTGATAATATACTTTAGTTAATTAATTATATTATTCATTTACTTAATAATTATTCTAGTTATATAATATTTGAAACATTTTTATACTATAATTTATATTTTTATACTATAGTTTTATTATAGTTTCATTTGATAATATACTTTTAGTTAATTAATATATTATTCTATTTTACTTAATAGTTATTCTAGTTATATAATGTTTGAAACATTTTTATACTATAATTTATATTTTATACTATAGTTTTATTATAGTTTCATTACTTCTGATAATATTATACTTTAGTTAATTAATTATATTATTCATTTACTTAATAGTTATTTTTGTTATATAATGTTTGAAACATTTTTATACTATACTCTATATTTTTATACTATAGTTTTATTATAGTTTCATTTGGATAATATAATTTTTAGTTAATTAATTATATTATTCATTTACTTAATAATTATTCTAGTTATATAATATTTGAAGTTCATTTATACTATAATTTATATTTGTATACTATAGTTTTATTATGTTTCATTTGGATAATATACTTTTAGTTAATTAATTATATTATTCATTTACTTAATAGTTATTCTAGTTATATTGTAGCGACCCCCAAGCCCGGCCTGACCCGATTGGCGAGTCCGAACCAAAACCCCGGGGATGCCCATTTAATTTTTTTTATTTTACATTTTATTAAGTTTTCTTTTTCAAAAGTGTCGCGACCCGAATCCCCAACCCGACCCGAATGATGATCCGAACCAGAGCTCCTACATTCGACGTTTTTATTTATCTTATTAAAACGCGAATTAATTTGTTTAGTCATGAAGCTGTTTCAGTTTTGGGCAAGCTCCACACCATTTACAAATTTCAAAGCAATTCTAGTAGGACCATAACATTAACAAAATACATTTACAAAGAAATGCATTCTATGCCTCTTTCAAAATGATATATAAAATCAAAAGTCTGTGGTTTAACCCTTTGTTTACAAATAATACTTGTTCAAAAGAGATGATATGCAAAATGACGGAGTATATACTTATACGTCGCACTTTTCTATGACCTCGCCGCACCCATCTTGTCTCCCTTTTGTCTACTCGAAACCCCGCATAGATTAAAACTATACGCCTAAGCATTTTCATGTTTAGTGGTTCTATATGCCTCTATTTCAATTTTCAACGTAGCTAGTAATGCATTTAACATTAAACCATGCCTATTAATTCAATATATACTCATGCTATTTATTTTCGCATGCTTTCAATTTCTAAATCATTTACCAAATCACATCATACAATTTCAATGCAACAATTCATTTCACAATCTCATATATGAGATTTGGCATATACATAAATCCCATTTATACCGCCAATGCCGTTATTTCACCTCGACTACGACCACGCTTTCCGACGGATCTCCGCTTAATGAATCCCGCCTTAGCATCGGTCTGTAATGTGCTTACATATTTAACAATTCCGGTCTCCCATCATGACGGATGCCGCTTGCACCTCGATACGCCAGACGCGAATGCCATACGCCATCATGACGGATGCCGACGCGCATCCCGCCAAGTTCATTACTTTTCAATGCCATACGCCATCATGGACGGATGTCGATTAGTGCATCCCGCCAAGTAGACATCGGAAAATTTTTGGTGTCTTCGACGGATGCCGACCGGTGCATCCCGGCCGTTGCCTCATTCTATACTCATTCAATTCATTCTAAGCCAATTACCACATTTCAATTCCATATTCAATTTCGTGATCGCCTTTTCAAAGATATACCACCTATGTAATTTATTTCATATACCCATTCATGTACTTATTTCATATACTCATTCACATACTCATTCATATTCTCATTCATGTACTTATTTCATATTTACCGGGTAAACTACCAAAATACTTGGAATAAGAATAGAGTCAGAGAACAATCATGCAAAAACTTGAAACGAGGAATAGAAGTCGATAGAACAAACCCAAAATCTTTGCACTTTGATTCCAACTCTTAATCTCAATCTCATTGCTTTTCCTCTTCATTTCATCCCTATTCCAAAACCATTAAAGAACAATATTATTCAGGTACTAGTAGTTTTGGTTAGATTGGATTTTCGGAGCTTAATATGATTTCCAAATTCGACAAGATATATATAGATGGATTCTTGACTCAATGGGGCTTTCCATAGAGTCCAAGAACACCCGAACCGGAAGTTCTGACGGCTGAGCTATGACCTTCCGGTCGGAGGTCATACGCAGCCAAATCGAATCGACGAGTCGACCATTCGACGAACGACCGCTACCTCATCAAACATATTCTATCCTCCTCAGGTATGAATGTATTCTTTGACTACCGGGCTTTCCATATAGTCCAAGAATACCCGAATCGGAGTTCGGACGGCTGAGATATGACTAAGTCGGGAGGTCGTATGAAGTCAACCCAAACGTGAGTCGACCGGAATCGACGAGCTGGCCTCACTTCCAGACGAGCCTGATATAACACCCTCGTGTCTGACATCTAATATAATTTCAAGAATATGAATGTATTCTGACCAATGGGCTTTCCATAGAGTCCAAGAACACCCAAATCGGAGTTCAAACGGCGAGATATGACCTTCCGGGTCGAGGTCATGCGTAGCCGCCTCTCGACGAGCCGACTGGATCGACGAGCTGCACTGAAGTGACGAGCTCAATCTAACACCTTGGTCTGACATCTAATATCTTCCACAGGCATATGGATGGATTCTTGACTCAATGGGCTTTCCATAGAGTCCAAGAACACTCGAATCGGAGTTCAGACGAAGAAGTTATGACCTCCGTTGGAGGTCATGCACGCTTCACTCGACGAGTCGACCTGAACCGAACGAGCTGCACTGAAGTGACGAGCTCAGTCTAACACCGGTCTAACATCAAATATCTTTCAGGCATATGGATGATTCTTGACTCAATGGGCTTTCCATAGAGTCCAAGAACACTGAATCGAGTGCCCGACGGTAATAGTTATGACCTTCCGGTTGGAGGTCATGCGAATACTTTGACGAGTCGACTGAATCGACGAGCTGCAATCAAGTGACGAGCTCAATCTAACACCTAGGTCTGACATCTAATATCTTCCTTAGGGCATATGGATGGGATTCTGACTCAATGGGGCTTTCCATAGAGTCCAAGAACACTCACTTATTCGTGACGGGGCTAGCTATGACCCTTCCGGGTTGGAGGTCATGCGCAGCCGCCACGAGTCGACTGGATCGACGAGCCGCACCGGCGACGAGCTCAGTTTCACGTGACGAGCTGAAGCTTCAGACGCAGCCAAGTTTCATGACGAAGCTGAGCTCGCATGACGAGCTGAGCTCGTATGATTAGTTGAGCTCTTCGACACAAGGTCCGCGACTCATTTGACGTAATTTCTATGGGCCGAATCTTCACCCATTTGACTATTCGTGAGTAAAAAGACCATAACTCATTTGACAGGTCCAAATTCGAGAAATTCAAAATCCTAACATCAAGTCTACTGACGTGGGCTACACTTTCCCAAAAGGACTTACTTCCGAATTCCCTTTTATTTATTACCAAAACCCATTCTGCTGTCCGTTAGTTGACCACCAGCGTAACCCGACCGACTCAGATCGGGAAATGGCCGACCAAGAAAAGGACTATAACTTAGTCTAAAGAGGTCCAAATTGAGATTCAGTGCCTAACATCAAGTTCATTGATGTGGCTACAACTTACCGTATGACTCACTACTCGATTCTCATTTCACCCAAAATTCAGCTCTAAAGTCCGGCACTGCGCACTATCACAATGTGGCAAATTAGGGTAGAAAAATGACCAGTAGGGGGAAGACCTACCTCTTGGAGTTGTCGAAACCCCGATTCGGCCCTACTTGCAAACTCTTGTCACGAGGGAAGGACTTTCCTCTTGTTCGCTCGGGACCTATGGTCTCGATCGTTGGGAAATCTTAGAGAAAGTGAGAGCTTCACCTAAAATACCTCCATTTTTCTCTTTTTCCTTTCTTGATCACTCTAAATCAGATTTTTAAAAAGGAGGAAACTTCCTCCCACTTCCTACATGTCACACGCCTTTCCTTGATTTTTTTCTTTCTTTTCTTTATTTCTTTTTATATTTAGGTCCTCTCCATTTCTATTATTTTTCATTTAAGTCTCCATTTCACTTTAGACATTTAAACTTATTTACAATTGACCTTTAGGTCCCCATTTTTCAATTTCATATTTTCTTTTTTCACTTGGTTTATTTCCTGTGATTCAATAATCATTTAATCAATATTCATCTAACAATTCCCAAAAATACCTAAGTTAGCCCAATTATACCCGGAATATATAATAAATTTTATTATAAAAATTCTAGGGTATTTTTGGGCGCAACTCTCCCCACTTAAAAAATTTCATTCCTAAATTACCTTAGTCAAACAAATATGGATACTACCGCTGCATCGCTTTCCTCACTTTCCCAAGTGGCTTCTTCCGGGCCTTATGGTTTCTCCACGTTGACTCGACTAACTAATCTTCTTCTTATTCCGTAATTTTCCACTCACGAGCCAAAATTCTACTCGGGTTTTCTTCATACACAACTGCCTCACTTCAATTGTCTCCCGAAGAGACCATGTGACGGGTCTTATCGTACCTCCTAGCATGGACACGCAAACACATCATGATCTTTCAAGTCCGGAGGTAATGCCAATCTGTATGCTACTGGACCCACTTTCTCAATCACTTCATAGGGGCCAATAAATCTAGGGCTCAACTTGCCCTTTTTCCTAAATCTCATCACCTTCTTCCAAGGTGATACTTTCAAAAACACTTTCTCGCCGATCTTATATCGAAATTCCTTTTCTTTTCATGTCGGCATATGATTTCTATCTATCGATGGTCACTTTCAATCTTTCTCTAATCTTTTCACTTTTTCTTCACTAGATTCAAATCGTGGCCACTCACTCTCTTTTCACTAAATTTCGCCCAACACAATGGTGTTCTACATTTTCTCCCCATATAAAGCCTCGTGAAGGCGCCATTCCACTTTGATTGGAAACTGTTGCTGTAAAACATCATAACAAAGGGATGGGTCTATCCCAACTACCTCGGGCCGACACACGACCTTTAACATATCTTCCAAATGGCTTAATTCATAATCATCGGTACATAAACCCTATCCTATAAAACAAGGATCCATCTTCCTTTACCTCAAACTTGGTTTCTCTACCATCTCCAATATCACATCCAATTCTCTGAAGGATAATTCGATCAAACCCCCAGGAAACTCATACTCTCGTATTCGGATAGGGAAATTTCTATACACTCTATTCACAATAACTACGCCTGTAGCTGCCTGGCTACCAAGATGTCAAACCCCGGTTTCAATCCGTAACACCCAAGCTGGGTATGTCAGTACAAATATATGAATGAGTCGATTCCTCGATCTATCAACTATTTATTGGCCAGTATCAAGATAGTAAAATTAATCGACCATCAAGATCTCAAAGTAATTCCAGATCTTCTACTTTCATTGCATATGCCTAAATGGAGCACGACCATCTTGCCTACTCCAAAGCTCAGGTCCCTGTCTAGGTAGGAACACTGGTGATGCAAACACCTTGTTGCCTTTCGAACTCGGGATGATACATCGCCCCCGGCCGGGGGTGCTGAAGGGACGGCCCGAGCACACTCCGTATTTTGTGTTCCATGATCCGGGCCAACCCAAGCACCTGGCCAATCTCCAACAATCTCCCTTGTGTTTTCCACAATGGGAACAACGAACGTCTTGTCCCTTCAGAAGCACCTCCCGGTGTTTCGCAATCGACCACACGTAGAATAGTCTCTCTACCGAAGGGCCTCGAGTCAGGTCGCTCGAACCCCGTGGTCCCCCTCGAATCTCTTACTCGTCGTCGATGAGCACTTGATCGACCGGGATTTTCTTCCGTTTCTATCTTCCTCATTTTCCTCTTTTCTTACCGTTCATTTAGAGTACACGTCGTGATTTCGAGAAATCATCATGGCAAAATCCCGTGACATGGGCTCCTAATGTGGTCGCCAGCCGCCTCTCAAACCCTACGCACTTCTCTTCTCGCTTACTAGCATCTCGAGCATACTTGCTCAACTGCGGTGAATTCTCTCACATGATCGTTGGTTAATTTAATTGCCTTGCTTCAAATTATGAAACTCTCGCCGCATATTGTTTAAATAGATGCGACCCACATAATGCTTCTTGAACTCATCCAAGAAGAACCTCCATGTAACTCTTCGTGTGCGTTCCTGTCAATGGAAACCCACCACCGATGTCGCATCCTCGTAGCAATGAGGTTGCACATTCCAAATTTCTTCATTGCAATGCATTTGTACAAGCATTCGCCTCGGTCCTCTCGAGCCACCCCTTCGACATCAAGGCTCATCTTCTTCTTTCCAAGAAAGTCTATCTGGTTTAGTACTTGCCATTCTCCTCTCAATGGCTGATCGCCAAGTGAACATTTACAAATGGCTGCCCGGGCCTTTTCGGTAAAGCCCGAGCTAATTGTCGAGGATACCCATAAGCGACTTACCACTTGTTCCGCTCATCTATCGGCTGGGCATGAGATGCTCTTCAGCCCACCTATCACACTAGCAGACTATCGTGACTTCCATTTCCCCGTCACCTTCGACCCTTTGGGTACCTGAACTATCCATGTTTACCAATTAAGACCTGACACATCCGCGTCGAGTCATATCATCCTTTTAAATGCAAATGCAATGTATGTCAAATACCATTTTCAAAATCCTTTCAAAATTGTTTGTGGCTTTTTCCGTAAACGCCTAAAACTCTAGGCTCGATAATACTCAAAGTGTAGCGACCCCCAAGTCTCGGTCAATTCATTGGCGAGTCTGAACCAAAACCCCGACGCCCATTTAATTTTTTTATTTTACATTTTATTAAGTTTTCTTTTTCAAAAGTGTCGCGACCCGAATCCTCAGCCCGACCCAAATGGCGGATCCGAACCGGAGTCCGGTTTACTCCGAGGTTTTTATTTATCTTATTAAAACGCTAATTAATTTGTTTAGCTGCGGAAGCTGTTTCGCCAGGGCAAGCCCACAATCATTTACAAATTTCAAAGCAATTCGCAGAGGGTCTTACAAACATTAACAAAATACTTACAAAGAAAGGCATTCTATGCCCTTTCAAAAATGATATACAAAAATCAAAGTTCAATGGGCTTTCCATAGAGTCCAAGAACACTGAATCGAGTTCGGGACGTAAGAAGTTATGACCTTCCGGTTGGGAGGTCGCGCGTAGTCGGCCTTGACGAGCGATTCGAACCGACGAGCCGCACCGGCGACGAGCCTCGCCTAACACTGCCCGACATCTAATATCTTCCTCGTGCATATGGATGGATTCTGACTAATGGATTTTTATAGAGTCCAAGAACACTAATCGGAGTTCGCATCTAGAAGTTATGACCTTCCAAGTCGAGGTCATAAAATACTTTTGACGAGTCGACTGGATCGACGAGTCGCATCAAGGGACGAGCCCGGCCCCAAATTGTCTAGCATCTAATATCTTTCTCAGAATATGGATGGATTCTTGACTAATGGGCTTTCCATAGAGTCCAAGAACACTGAATCGAGTTCGTAATTTTAAGAAGTTATGACCTTCCCGAGGAGGTCATGTCACTGGCTTTGACGATGACTCTTGACCGATGAGTCAGACCGGGCGACGAGCTCAAATTTCACAGACGAGCCGAGTTTTCCAGACGGAGCTAAGCTCTACATGACGAAGTCGAAGGCTCGCATGACGAAATGAGTTTCCCAGATGACGAGTTGAGTTTTTATCTATAATCACGACTCTATTTGACGACCTCATAATAACTTCACCCATTTGATCGTTCAGAGTAAAAAGACCATAACTTGGTCTACAGTGGTCCGAATTGAGAAATTCAAAAGCCTAACATCAAGTTCACGACGCTATTACAGACCTTCCCGTGGTTGACTTACTCCTACTCCCTTTATTTCTTACTCAAACTCCGTCTAAGGTCCGCTATTGACCTAATCGCGTAACCGACCACCGTATCGAAGCCAGTCGACCTCAGTAAAGGACTATAACTTCTTAGTCTACAGAGGTCCAAATTGAGAGATTCAAAAATCAACATCAAGTTCATTGATGTGGCTACAACTTCATCGAAGGACTCACTACCCGATTCTCTTTATTTCTTACCCAAAATTCACTCTAAGGTCCCATTAATGCGCACTCATCAATAATGCAGCTTAGGTAGAAAATGACCAAAGTAAAGGAAGACCTACCTCTTGGAGTTGTCGAAACCCCGATCTCTGGGCCTCTACTGCACTCTCGTCACTATAAGACTTTCCTTGTCTACTGACCTATGACCCGACGTTGGGAAATCTAGAGAGAATTGAGAGCTCTCACCTAAAATACCTCCATTTTTCTTTTCCTTTCTTACATCACCTAAATCGTATTTAAAGCGATAAACTTCCTCCCACTTTCCTACATGCCACACTGTCCCTTCCTTGATTTTTTTCTTCTTTTTCTTTATTTCTTTTTTATATTTAGGTCCTCTCCCATTTCTATTATTTTTCATTTAAGCTCCTATTTTCACTTAGACATATAAACTTATTTATACTAACCCTTAGGTCCCCATTTTTCAATTTCCATATTTTTCTTTTTCACTTGGGTTTATTTCCGATTCAATAATCATTTAATCAATATTCAGCCTAACAATTCTTAAAATACTCAAGTTGGTTCCAATTATACCCTAATATATAAGAAATTTTATTATAAAAATCTGTGGCATTATGCTACATATATAATGTTTGAAAATATTTTTATACTATAATTTATATTTTTATACTATAGTTTTATTATAGTTTCATTTGATAATATAGTTTTAGTTAATTAATTATATTATTCATTTACTTAATAGTTATTCTAGTTATATAATGTTTGAAACATTTTTATACTATAATTTATATTTTTATACTATAGTTTTATTATAGTTTCATTTGATAATGGTTAACTATCCTCATGATCCACAAATGTCATTCCAAATTCCATATCAAATGCAAGAAGGATTTCAAACGAGTATGTGGGTGAACCCCGAATTTCCTATCCACGGAGAGGTTGTGGGTAGGAGTCAACATATTTATGTACGGTATGTTCGTTACACCAATATTCGTACTACCATGTCTCGCATTTAATATTTGCCTCACTGCATCGATCCCTTCATCAAATAATGTAATGGAGCCACATCGTCTTCATTTTGGTTTTAAATGGTTATTGTGGATGTAATTTCGATAAATTATAACGAATATCATCTTCAACAAGTCAGATATTCGCTTATTTACGCATTTTTTAGTTCAACAAAGTATTTCCATGGATTTCAAAGTATTTTGTTAATTTTGCATTATCGATATTTTTGTCAAAATATCCACCGATATTTTCGATATTTTCCGAGTATTTTCAGAAAATCCAAGAGACCGATATATCCGTAATTACTCGATATTTTGTTCCAGAAGAACCACTCAGTCAATACTTAATTGCCTCGCTTCAAGCAAGGATTGACATAACTATGTGACCCAATATATTTATTGATAACAAATAAGGAAGTATCTTTCACAACCATTGCACGAAGCTTCCATGGATAGTGACATTCTTCCGCCTTCTTACATCTTAAAACAAGCAATTTTTTTGAGGATGCAACAACGAAAAACTCTTGGTGTGCTTTAATCGAGTAAATCTTTGCGCCTCTCTTGCAAATCGTATTTCAATTAAAACTTGGCCAATTACAAATTCTCCACTCGAATAACTCCGCTGTAATCGCACCCACGGAGTCCAACAACTTGCAACAAAGATATCCGTGCTTTCAACATGTTGAAATCTGATGTCAAGTGCTTATACTCACCAGCTGATGACTCATCCAATGTCTCATCATCTAGGTGATTTGATACATCACAAGATGGTGCTTGTGCAGAGACATATATCCCTTGTTCATTCCCTCCAAAAGTTGATTCAAAGTTCGTTACTGATGCATGTTCATCAACTTCAACATTCGTGATCTTCATTACATTCATCATCAACATCTTCATCAAGATTCATCATTACTCCTCTTCATCGGGCGCAAATTTCTTCATCATCTCTATTCGTCCAATATCCAAGACTGGACTAATTACTAGGCCCACAAATCGTAGTCGACAGCAACATTGTAATTGTCGCAAACAAATAAATCTTCATACCACACCTACGTGACGGCTCAACTGCGGCTCGACCAAACAACTTCAATATACAGCTTCAATTTCTCACCGGTCGCTGTGTTAACTGGGATTCAACACATTTGGCGCACACTACTATCATCCCGTACGGGAAAAGGTTGGAACATATTTTCACTTCTAAGGGGACACTTACAATTGAGTACTAATTTGAACCTTCGTTTGTCAATGATTGTTTTTGAGTATATCATATCAATCAATTGTTCAAATGTGCATTCAACCGGTATATCCAAAGGCGTAATAACAACTTTTCCCATCATATTCAAGATCCGCTTTAGTCCTCAATATTTGTCCATTATAAGAATATATCACGGAATTGTTGAAATGTATATACCGACATTGCATAAATAGCCCCAAATGAATTAAATAGTATGAGAGGTCATTATCCCGATATCACATCAACTTTATCATAAAGAAAAACAATCAGAGCGTCCTCGGGCTTTCAATCATTAGTCATTTTGTCTTGGCTTTTGTTGTTCCGATTATATTTCAAGTGTTTTTTTCCTCGCTGCTGAAGTACTTTCTTCATTTTGTAACCTTACAAATAATAATTGTTTTGCCTTTTAAGGTTTTTAAGTTTGAACTTCTTTATGCATATGTGTGATATATGCAACAAAGTCATCCAAAATTTAAAAATGTAAGGAAAGAGGGTCATACAAAAGATTACTCTTAGAACAAAACTTTCAAGGTGGAGGGAACAAAATTTACCTATATATAAATGAGAAAATGTGGGGTTGTTACTATTCATGGACCCATGCTTCCAAACAACACATGTAAAACAAGGAGGATTAAAGATCAAATCTCACAAGCATAAACAAAGCTACACAAACAAATGAAACAGATTTCACAAAGTCAAGTCAATACATAATTCTTCAATTCACTTCACAAGACCCATTAAATTAGTTCCACTAAGATGAAGTGTCATAACAAAAACAAAGTAGAGATTGTTTCACATTTTCAATACTTTTATTCAATAAACAACAAAAAGAATTCAATGTCTACAACATTAGTGAAGCTACAAAACTACTGGAAGAAAGAAAAAAAGATAAAGAAAGGTAACCTACCAAACAGAGTTCAGAAGTAAATGGTAGACTTTATATTGCCATCAATCAAAGGTTTATTGGATTCATATGCTAAACTACCACATTCCCTTCCAAACAATACTTGAAAACAGTGCAATCAAGATCAAATATCACTTAACAGGAATGAATCTAGGCAAACAAGTGAAACTCATTTGAGATACTCAACTACTTTATTCAACGAACTACTAGAAGTTGATGTTTATAGAACTAACTGTGTTACAAAAATGACTTAGTAAGGAAAACGTAACCCACCAAAAACAGACTAAACAAAAATGAGGAATCTGACCACTACTGTGGTGATATTCTCGACGAGCAAATGGCAGTGGAGAGGCAAGTATGAGAAGGAAGCCTGACACTATAAGAATGGGAGGGAGTGGGAGGAGAGGAAATCGGGAAAAAAGCCCTAGCGCGAGGATTTTAACCAACCAATTGCCGCTGTCATGAATGTAGTTATTCAAATCCGTTGTTGTCGTCGACGGTAAATGAAAGTTAAAATGTCGTCAAGTGATGAAGGCAAATGATTAGTTAAATGCCATTGTTGTCATAGGAGATTTATTTTCCACCCAAATTGTTACCGTCAGCCATTTATTTCATCGCGAATCAATCGCTTCTGTGATTCAATTATCGGCATCAAGCCATCATTTTGGTCAATAATTTACTATACAAACTAATTTTATCTTTCTTTTTTTCTCAAACTAATCACTTATGTACAAAACTCTTTTTTTCCCAAAAACACTATTTTGGCTAAAACTCTGGAAATGGATAAGATAGAATCACGGTCAGATCAGATGGTGCATGTTCCGTTGACCATTTTAATATTGTTAAAAGTAAGTCAGACACGTTTAAAGATATCATCTTATCACGAGTTTGCCTTGCTTGCATTTTGGTTTAGCAGCCGGAATTCGTGAAACTCGTCCCTTCTTTGATTTTATATTTTTATTAATAGTCTTTTGGAATCCCACGCACCACAATCCACCCTTTATACCAAAAAAAAAAGGGTTAATTCAAGGTATAGAGGGCATGGTAGAATTGTCCTGGACATTACAAAAATATTAAAAAAGAAAAAAAGGAAAAAAAAAGTATTGCTCAGCCGATACGTCAGATGGGTGGGGGTAAGCCGGTGAGGAGTTCCGTTACTCTAGAAAATAATGCATGGACTGCAATCTGGAGACTGTATGGATATTATATTGGGTATGGTACATGATAGTGACATCAAATAATGCAAGTCCAGCCTTTCATGGGTAAGTGGGTAGGAGTAGCCTTAAAAGGTCTTTCTCTAATCCTTCATTGGACTTATCCGATAACAGTCATTTAATAATGGAGAAGACATGTTAGATTTTTACGAAGCAATATTAGTTTTTAAAAAAAATTAAAATAATGTTAAATTAGCACGTGAACAGTAATATCGTTTAAATTTTTTTTAAAACATTTATAATGTTACAGTAATTACGCCATTGCCACAGTAAATAACTACAATATTACTGTTTATATATTATTTTTATTTCAAACCATTTTAGTAATTTAAAAAGCTTTTTATAACTGGGCCGAACAAAAAAACTAAATACGACCAAAGCTCCTAATGTTATGAAGATTTATAAAGACCTGGAAAGCACACCGTCCGACGTTGAAAGGCGATTTAATTTCGCTTGCAATCCATCTTAGGATGGAGAAATTCACACGTCACGCAAACAAATCAGAGAGTACGTGAACCGTCGATTTTGACTCATACCGAGACCCCACAGAGGATAGTGGGCAGTGGCACACCGCACACCAGATCTTCATCTTCAAGCACAAGTGATGGTGGCGCAGGTTTTAGGCTTTTACAATTTACGAGTTACCACCGCAGAAAATCCAATTCTTGGTTTAAAGTTTAAACAACTACGAGTTTCTGTCAACCGAAAAAGTAAGAGTTCAGATTTCAGAAGAGACAAAAATAAGAACTTTACCCCATCTCTGTTTCCTCCATTGACGATTCTGGGAAATTTCCGAGTCATGCGCGACTCGATGTTCTTGGTTGGCATCATTTTCTTAAGTCTCAAAATTTTTCCTAATTTCTCTCTTTTTTCTGGGGAACACGAGGAGATAGTTTAGTAAGTTTTACTGGGCAAGAGAAATGAGACGGGTGGAAGATCGAAGGAATTGTGGTGGTATTCGCATGGATGTCGAGTCAGGAGAAGCACTTGAAGAATTATGTGCATCTCTACTCCTCTCTGGGTTGGAATTCCCTCGTTTGCCACCCAGAATTTCTCAATGTGTAAGTCCACTTCTCCCTGATTTGGTGTTCTTTTTTCTCCGATCCTCAGAATTTATAGGTTTTGATTGTACTGTCAGGGTTTCTTTATCTGATATTTGCTGTTCCCTGGGTCTTACTTAATTGCCAAAAAAATTAAATCCTCTGAGATTTAGATTCGTTATTTACTCTTTCTTTTGTTGGCTTCAAAAATCTGATTTTTGTGGAATTTATGAGCATAAAAGGAGGGGTGGGTGATGAATAGTACTTTGCATATTTAGCGCTTGTAGTCATTATAATGTAAATTCTAGTTTTATAGGATGCTGTGATTTTAAAAACCTTCAATAGAATATGCCTTGAACTTTTGGCCACAGATAGCTTGACTGGTTGCTCACATTGATGAGTTCTGTAAGAAACACATCTTTAATCGAATAAACTTTGAAGAATTTAAATTGTTTTCTGCATTGAAAATGGCATAACAGGGACAGTTTATGGCCCAAATCTGTATCTTTGGAAAGAATCTTGGAAGACAATGTCTGAAATCTGAGTTCATACTTGACCCGATTGATGCATTCTGTAGACTTTATGTAGAATTATGTATTGGTAGAAAGAGATTGATGCATAATGCTCTTGTAGTTACTATTTAAGATCAAATACAAGAGTTCCAGTGTGTCCATGTAGTCTGATTCCACTACTGTGGTTTAATCCAGAATGCATTACTTATAATAAGATATTCATTCGGTGTGAAATCATTCATCATGGATGAGGATACTACTCTTCACTACATGAAGCATCCGCATTAATACATATTTTTTCTCCTTTCTAGGTTCTTAACTGAAAGTGTTTTTCTATTGTCTGTTATACCATTGCCAATAAAGTACTAACAATCTGGGTGTTAGAAGCACAACATATCTCTAATTCAAGTCACCTTGAGACAAGCCCTGATCAACACATCCACCAACCCCCCCCCCCTTCCCCCTTTTTTTTCCTGATAAGTAAGAAATGCGTGTATATTAGGAAGAACAAGAGTGCTCGTAGGTATACGGGAAGTATACGATGAGAAAAAAAAAAACCCACCCAAGAGGGAGAGAGAGATATTATAAAAATTAACATCACCTGCCCTTACAAGCAACTCAATCAATCAATAAAAGAACCAAGAGAGCAAGTATTCTAATCAAAATGCACTGTAGACCTAGATCACAAATTATAAACAAAAGAATTCTTCATTCTCTGGGTCAAAAATCTACATCAAGGAAGCTCTGACCAATTTGAGATCATATAATCCAAGGTCCAGGCTACAGCAAGGAAGAACAATAGTTAATGTCTTAGTGCATTGAACTCTTGCTATCAAGAAGATTATTTGCTCTGGTGATTTTGGGATGAATCCTTTCAGCATAGAACATGCCATGGAGTAAATGATTAGGTGAGCCTGTTACAAGATGTCTCTCAATGGCTAATATTCTTGGGTGTACCTTGTGACTCTACTTGTGCTAAAACTTTTACTGGTTGTCACATCCATAGTAATTTCTAATGAAATTGTCACCTCTTTTCAATTCTAAATTGATTGCTGTAAAACCATTAGAGACCCTGAGTTTTGTCTAGATCGAATCTGAAACAATTGTATTATATTGATGGATCTAAGTTTGTCAATTAAGATTTAAGGTTAGTGATGAACTGTTAACATGATAGCTGAATATTATAAAGGCATTTTGTATGGAAAATGTCATTCCAAAAATAGAGACTAATGGAACTAATATGAATTGTTCGGGAGAAGGTCACCATGATCAGTAGAACTCAGAAGTAGCTAGCATTTGACTGAAAAAGCACAAATAATTATCACTTTTCAGTACTTCCATGATTCACTCATCCAACAAATCTGGTTATCAAACGTTTGTTTTCTTTCTTTTCCATTTTTCATTGTGGTTTTGTTTGGACTTGATAAGCATAATTCCTAACATGTGCAGATTCTTTCCAGAGAAGGCCACATCCCTGGCATCTGACATTCTTAATAAGCTTGTTAAGGTTAGTGCTTTTATTTCACCTACTACGAGTTGATGTCTTTATGTTTAGTTTGCCTAAATGATAATCTGAATGAATGTCTATAGGGATATGATCCATTACAAGGCCTCCTCAAGTTTGAAGAATCATGAAAATATGGGTGGGAATCCTCACAAATGGCAAATAAAAAGTTCAGAGTTGAAATTTCCATAGCTTTGTCAATTCTGTTCCCATATTGTGGGATTCCCATTACAAACAACTTCCTTGATCTGCTGTGGTGCTAGTAAATAAAAAGTTTCAGTCTAATCTTCTCTTTTTATTAGTCAAAACATGTCTATCCTCAACCTTAGGATTTTCTTTTGGAGAATATTGATGTTTAGGGTAAGGTTAGCTGAGATCATTTTCTTTTCATTTTGGATATGAAGGAACTAAAGACTAGACCATGCCCAGTTGTCTTTGCATCTTTTTCTGGTGGTCCAAAAGCCTGCATGTACAAGGTTCTTCAGGTGACCTCTCTCTTTCTTTTTTCCTTCTCCTTTTGATTCACCATTCTATACGTCAGTATGTGCAAGTGTGAAGTTAACATTCTTACTTCTCCTTAGAATTTAGTACCCCTGGAGATCAGGAACTTGGAATGCTTACATCTGTACGAATAATTTTTCTCTTTTTGTTGCAGATAATTGAGGGAAGTGTGAAGTACACCAGTCCGGTACTTTTATATCTCAGCTAGTAAAATCTACCCTTATACTTCAGTTACATGATTGTGTTTGTTCCTGATCACCTTGTTCTGTTGATATGGTTCTTAAAAGTTGTTAATGGCTCATGTATTTTGAGTTAATTAAGGTACTCTGGTTATATCTTCTTGGCTAAAGAAGTGATAATCATTAGCTATCATTTATATAAATTGCAGTTCAAAACAGGATCTTGGTTCATTTGTTATTCAATGAAGGATGAATGTCGGCTTGTTAGAGACTGTGTTGCTGGCCACATCTATGACTCTAGTCCAACAGATTTTACCAGTGACTTGGGTACTCGATTTGTCCTTAATCCAACTGTTCTCAAAGTGTCCCATCCTCCTAGAATAGTATCATGGATTGCAATGGATTGTCTCAGTCTGATGCGCCTTCCTCAGCCGGTTCGAATCAGCGGCTGAATACTGGCAAACATTGTACTCCCCAGTTGTATGTATCCATCAGATCTATTGTTATTCAAACCATCAATTTTGTTTTTCTGCTGTTGTTCATTGATGTCATTCTTTTGCAGATCATGGGGGCCCCATATCTCATTTTATGCTCTGAGGATGATGATCTTGCTCCCTATCAAATTATTTGCAATTTTGCTCAGCGATTACAAGAGCTTGGGGGTGACGTGTTGTTGGTGAAATGGAACAGTTTCTCATGTTGGTCTGCTCCTAAACTTTTATTATCCTGGGTTTTTGCCACATCCCATCTGATGAATACTGGCAAACACTACTTTTATGGTGCTTTGCATCTGCAGAACATCACATTAAATTCAAAGGATATACAGTTAAATGCTATCCAGCACCAAGCTTTCATAAATTTGATCTTATCCCTGAAATGTATTACACTTTTGAAGGGAAAATAAAAAGCAACTAAAAAATTTCGAAATATATATATGTAAGGTGCCATTCTTAACCTTGTAGATACATTTTAAACTAGCTTACTCTTTCGAGCTAGAGCTGACAATATCTATAGGTTGAGAGACATTACAGATGATATTGAATCTAGATTTTGACCTCAATGAGGGTTTGTTTAGCCTTTATATGGCTAAAAGTGTTTATTGCTTCCTAATCCCATAAGATTTAATGATACTGTTCATCTAAGGGTGATTATGATATTTACACAAGATGAGGGAAATTTATTTTGATCTTTGTATATGTATGAACTCTTCACCACGTGAACACATTTTTAAAATCGCTGGCGACTCTTGGGCCTCAACATCAACATTGTTGGGAAATGTGTCATTCAAAGTGATGGTGGTGGTCACCCAGGCCTTCAGAATTAGTCTATACTACAGAACCGACCGGGATATCCACGGTTATAAGTGTTTGCTATCCCAAGAGGGAAAAAGTTAGTCATCTCTTGTCAAATTGGTTCTAATCTGATTTGGCATCATGTAATATGTTACTTTTTCTATGCCCAGTAAGGGGGGGCGGGGCTTGTAAAGTTATCCTGAGTAAAACTTCCTAAAAATTTCCTGTAAAAGACTTATACATACTAATTATGTTGATATGGTTAAATGCTGTTGCAGGCCATTATCGGCATCATATGATTGACTACAAGGCTGGTAGTGACTGAGCTGCTTGAAAAGCCGGTCTGATTATTCCCATAGAATTAGAAGACTGAAGCAGAAAGGAGTGTTTGGGGAAGTACATGATGAGACAACCAACCCCAACCCCATTAGCCATTGCCAGAGAAGGCAACAGCAAGCTCAAATAGGTAATTCTGAGGGGTTGCAACTGGAGTTGAATGATCACTTGTTCGTCTCGCCCAGCTCAATGGAGTATCAGGGGGGTAGAAATGTTGGGCCAGTCTCAGATGAACACAAGGAAGGTTTGATCCCTCTCCATACCCTCCCAAGCATCAACCCCCATGGTGTTCTGGGTCAATTCCTTTTTGATGCTTGCGTTCCCAAAGACGTCGATGACTGGGATATCAGATGGTCATCATCTTCGAATGCACCTGTATTTGCTCGAACGAGGAGGCACTCCCCTTTCAACCCCATCAAATGTATACGACGCTCCAGATTATAAGATGATGGTGTACATGCTACGTAAAGTTCAATAAAGTTTGTCATTTGATTTGAGGTTTCATATTGGCTATTTTCAGTTGATTTTGGAGGCTGAGAGTTTATTTTATAGTTGAGTTGAAGAGGGGTTTCCAAATTTTGCTGCTTTTTTTTTTTTTTTGTAGTGTAAGATTGTTTCTGACATAAAAAAAAATGCATGGTCACTTTCTACAGTTTCACCCTCAGAACAATTAAATTAAATGAGGGCGAGATCTGAAATGTAAAGACAACTCCTTTTTAGTGTAAGACCATTCTTATATAACCAATTATCGCTACATCTCTATTCACAGCGTTAGTTTAATATTCTCTCATCTTTGATGAAGACATGAAATGTTGTGTTTGATATAGTATTTAAACTTACTCGGAGCAATCAATATAAAATACTCCTAACCAAGTTGGAAGAGAGGTTCAAAGTAAAATATAAGAAAAATGATAAACACGAAATCTAAATTTTCCTCGAAAAATTCATAAACTGCAATTTCGGGTCAAAATCGAATATTTTCTGATTACGACGAATCCGATTTCACCGTCGTGACCGTCTCACGAATTCAATGACGAATTTGTTGAATTTCAGACAAAATGGAATTTCACTTTTCGATATGATCGCATCGTGTGTCGAAACTATTTACGGTAGACACGACGCGCATTGTGTCATCTACTTAATGATCACGCCGACATGTTACACGCATTAATAAACGACTGGTATTTAACGACTTAAATTAAGCCATGCCATTAAAAATTAAACTAAACGACACAAATGGAATTTTGTGAAAAGATTTAATGATAAGACAAAAAGAAATAGTCTTTTTCTCCAAATTGGAAGAAATCGTGTGTCGAGGTACTGGATTTCACTTGCAGAGAAAGCAGTTTACTTCTCTCTGTATTTCCGCTTTTAATCAGTTTGCTCGACTCAGCAGTTAAAAACAAAGCTTCTGTTTACATACCCAAGGGTCACGCATGGGTTGACCGATTTTACGGAGTTTCGACAACCCAGCAGAGGGATCTTTCCTACTTTATTTATTCCTTTACAAGAGCCATTTTATGGATGAGGATTTGTTGAGCCCTGAAGGTCAGAGCAGGTTTCCAAAATTCAACCGGAAATTAATAACCTCATTTTAAGTATTTCACAACGCTTAACCCGAGGTTTCAATCGTTCTCACTTGAATCGTCAGTGGTGATTTTGTGTGGTTTTAAGTGGATTTAAAATGAATCAATATCACACTGCTCTACGCGAAATTTAATTCCTACAAGCATCGACATGAATCAATAATATGAATTTTGCTTAATTATTTTGTTAATATATACATAAAATATATTAAGATTAATATTTTTTGGAATAACATAACATTCCATACGCACAGACCTGACATAGGGTGTTGTTGGTATTTATACGAATAAATGAAAAATTTAAACGGTTGCAAATTAATTTCAATAAGATTTTCCGAATCATTCGAGAAATGGGTGTTCAACAAGATATCTTGAGTATGATCTAATGACCGTTCTAAAATTATCCAAATACCCGCCTCAAGTAGAGTCTAATATATTTAATAAATTACACGTATTTTCGCAACAAAAAGTTTTTGCATTAAACTCGATTACCGCATTTGGCTTAAACATGTGGGAGGGAATCACATGACTGGAGATAATGATCGATAATGCAGACATCCGCACGATCGCGACCATTAACGCGATTACTGTCGCGATACGCACTTAAATAGAAGAACCCATGTAGAAATTTTCACTGACGGGGCATTGCTCAACTCGTCGAGGGATCATTATTTCGCGTATGCGAAACAGACAGAGACGACGCCTCACTAGAGGTCTGCTTTTGTGAAAGTTTTACTGTGGTTTTGATATCTCATTTTGTATAACATGTATTAAAACCTAAAATTTGATATACGTTTTCTTGACAAGAAAGAATGTGAATAACTCTCAACCATTGTTATATAGTTGATATATATTTTAAGTAGTATCGACGCACGAGCCTGCTCTTACCATTTTTATTCACATTACGGACCCGCGGTGGTCGCTGTAAATGCTGGGGACAGTTTCTGTATTTTGAGTAGCCCCGCATAAAGCGAGACTGGTCCGATTTTCGAATATTGTCAGCTTACCCTACATCCACTAATATTTCGCAGGCCGACGAACACAACTGAATTTCTGAAACGGAAAGATCACAAAGTAATCCTTGTATGAATTTAATTTTATAGAGGATTTGATGACCGGAGGGCATGGGCATAAAAAATCAAAAGAGTTTTCAATAATAAAGGTACAAAATATGTAAAAAAAAAGAGTTTAAGACTCGAATAATTCATTTGAAAAAAATATATTATAAAATTAATGTTTAACCTAAATTAATACACAGTATCACGTTTGAACACGTAAATTAAAATAAAAATATCAAGTATCATAGACTTATTTTAATTAATAAAAAATTTCAATTATCATTGCCATGCAGATTTGGAGCAAAAATTGCAATTAATAATATTATAAATAACGATACGCATTATTTTCGATCATTATTCAAATCGACTAATTTTATAAAACTTGTTCAGCCAAAAATATTTCACCTAAAACACTAAAAAAACATATATTGATGGCCTGGGTGGGTGGTCATTGAGCAAGCTGAGGGAGAGTAGAAGAGAGTGTTTGTTGAGTATGAAGGTGCTGGTGACCGGTGCATCCGGTTACTTAGGTGGGAGGCTATGTCACGCCTTGCTCAGACACGGCCACGTTGTCCGGGCGTTCGTCCGGCACTCCAGCGACCTCTCCTGCCTGCCTCCAGTTGGAGGCTCCGACGATGGAGCTCTGGAGCCTGCTTTTTACGTGGAGATGTGACCGATCACCAGCCGTCTTGCCGCCTGCGACGCCTGTCGTCGTCTTCCCATGTCGCCGCCCTAGTTTGAGCCTTGGCTTCCTATCCTCCCAGATTCTTATCAGTGAGTAGAGTTTAAGTCTACCTTTTGATATTCGGATTTGGGAAGGAAAGAATCCGTTTTGGTATAATTTTTTTTAATAATTTTCACGTCTTTATTTCATAATTTGAAATTCAATGTGAACTGAAGATTCAGAATTTTAATTTATCTTCTTTCCATAAATTTTCCCTTAGCAACCAAACATAGTATGAAGGATTCCTTTTGTACAATTTTTTTGAGAATAAAAAAATCAAACAAAATTATGTTCTGTTGTATTAGGTTAATGTTGAAGGCTTATGAATGTGCTGCAAGCAGTCAAAGAGAGACAAAGACTGTGGAGAAGATGATATATACCTCGTCATTCTTTGCTCTTGGATCAACGGACGGATATATGGCGGATGAGACTCAAGTATAAAGATCAATTCATTTTTCTTTAATTTTTTTGCGGTTCAATATGATGTTGCTGGTTTGTTAAATACCTACCTAAAATTCAAAAGATGTGGTGACAGATCCATCCCGAGAAGTTTTTCTGCACGGAGTATGAGAGGTCAAAGGTAGTGGCAGATAAGATTGCTCTTCAAGCAGCGTCAGAGGGGTCACCAATAGTCGTTGTTTATCCCGGAGTTATTTATGGTCCAGGCAAGGTTACAGCCGGCAACATTGTTGCTCGATTGGTATGACTGTTCTGTTTCCAGATGGATTATAATAATAGAAATAGAAATCAGTAACAACAGTTCATTTTAAATTAATTGGCAATTGATGATGGAATTGAAAAGGTTCATGAAATTAGGATTGGCTTTGGCCTGTGGATTTTAAACAGTGAAGGTTCCAACTGAGTTAGGAGTTGCTAATGTCTCCATTTTCTGCCATTTTACCATGTTTTATAAGCAATGGACAATGGATTCCTAGTTTCAACACGGTCACCGACATAGTTATATTTCAGTAAATTGTTACTTTCAATTGTTGGGATACAATTAGTTTTCAAAATTTTAATGGAGTAATTTTTTTAAAAATTGTCGTTACTATAAAAGTCTCTGCTAGTGACTAAAACAAGTGTTAACTGACTTTTTTTGGCAAAAGTAGTAGAGGTTGATGGTCCAGATAGGAATAAATAGGTACAGTGAAAATTATGGCTTCAACACAAATATAATTCCTCCCAGGAGTGCTACTTTATTTATTTATTGTTTTTTTCCTTTGAATGTAAGTGTTGCTATAAAATGTTCTTTATCTGTTTATAACCTATGACTGGATTCTGCAGATGCAGTTCTGTCCACTACTCACCCCGGGTTTCTATATAAAGGAAATGATACATTGAGGTTTGCATATGCTTGTTTTCATTGAAGAACAAATTCTGATTCTGACCAAGATATACAAAAATGTTATTTTTGTCATGCACTCAATTCATCTGTTTATACGTATTTGTCGCATGCCATGGTTTAGCATTTGTCAGAATCAGCAAATCCTGAAATGCTTTTCTCCAACTTCTTGTCTTCATTTTTTTGAAGGTGTTTCTTTAGTTGCTTCATATCTGTTTGAAGTTGTGTTTTCTTTCTTTCTAGTGTGAATTTTGGAAATTTAAGTGTTTTTTTTTTTGAAGCCTAGTAACGTTAGTCTGTATTTGAATGAATCTATTTTGGAGAATGTTCAAGTAAAATCTTCAAGGGACAGTCACCTGTTAGAGCAATGATATTCATTTTTTTCCTCACTGACTTTAGTTCAGGTGTTAGCCATCTAAAAAGGGAAAATTTAGTTGTCATTGGTGTACTAATTCAAAAGCTATAACAGCTGATTAGCCCTGGGTTTTTCTGTGTTTCACTTTTCCAATTGGCATAACACAGGAAGCTAAATATCTGATGTTTGTGATCTGAAGATAGAATTGATAGAATCTCGTTGCTGCTTACCTAGCAAGGGTATATGTCTTGAATATTGCTAGTACTATACTTTTTACTGATTAAAGTTGGTTATGTTCTGGTCCTTTTCAGCTGATTGAACGCTTTAATTACACTACCAGGTTATGTTGGATATGGAAATGATAGATGCTCTTAGTCATGTTGATGATGAAGTGAGGGGCAAATAGCAGCAATGAACAAAGGTGGAATGGGTGAAAGATACTTGCTTACTGGAGAAAATGCATCTTTCAAGGATGTTTTTGACATAGCTGCTTCAATCACTGGAACAAAGAAGCCTTGGTTTAATATTCCCATGTGGGCAATTGATGTTTATGGATGGGTGTCGGTTCTTTTCGCTAGAATAACAGAAAGTTTCTGATAAGCCCCCGGTATGCTCCATGCTTCCTGACAAACCTTCACTACACTAACATTGTGGCACCATTTCCACTATTGAAATCACAGCTCTGACCCTCAAGCACCATCACCTCCAGACCATCTCCATATGCCCACAGTGAAACTGTTGCCCTAACTTCCAAAACTCAACTTCAGGGCGTTCAAACCCAAACTTTGGATCTGATTACACTATTTGGGCTTATTTGATTCATGCAATCTTGCTTGATTTGTTAACACAAAATCTCATCGACCAGATCTTTGCTGGGTGCTCCCCATTTCACACCCTTGCGTTCTCCTCACTGTCATTCTGTCACATTTATCTTTCTTCTGGGCTTCTTCTTCTCTTTAAATTAAAATTTCTTCTACATTTTTTTGTGTACCATTTTGGAGCAGGCTGTGCAAGTTCTGAAACACCAATGGCGTATTCTGTGAGAAGGCTAAAGTGAGCTGGGTTATAACCCTAGAAGCTTAAAAAGAAGGTCTAGCAGACGTCCTTGCTCTGGTTGGAAGACCTTAAACTTGATAGATTATTGAATGGAGGGAGAGAGCAACAAAAGGAGGGTGGCTGTCTTGTTTGTTGTCATTAGTGGGTGTCAAGAAATATATGAAGTTCAGCTGGTGATATACGATGCTCATTTTCTTCCACGAAATATATGTTATTTGGCTTCTGCTGTGGCAGTGTGAGAAATATGAATCAGATTGAAGCTCCATATGAACTGATGAAAAGCTCATAAGAGGGAGAGAACTAAAAGTTGGTGGGAAATTAACATCTAATTTATGACATACTTTTACAACTAAAAGTGTTTGGTATAAGAATAATTAATCAACACCAGTTCCTCTTTATTTTTATTTTTGAAACTCATTTTTGTTTTGAAAACAAGAAGAATAGAGAAATATAAAGAACATTGTTTCGTTATCGCTTGTTTCAAGTGTCGAATATCTGGCTTCACTTGATATATTTCCAGACTTGCATTTCATAGGCACATCTATATACCTATATATATCTACAATATTTTTATGAATATCGTATATATCAAAATTAATAAAAATACTTTCAAATTCATACAAATATTTTCTAAAAGCTGTGAAACGACATTAATAATCAGCACAGATATATCAGAATGAAGTTTAAATCAAACAAGACGACGCGACTCAATCGCAACATTCAATGACAGACAACTTCAGAAAGACAATACTCATATCACACACTCCGCCCGATAATATCGACATATAAAGCATCGAACACGCCACTAATAAACGCCTGATCAGATCTATAACTCTCCATCGATAGAAATTGAGCTCATCCACATGCTCGTTTCCAAATATCAACTAACATGAAAAATTAATTTATTAATATATTATTAATAAATTAAACTAATTTAAAATATGAAAACTTCATAATACTAAAAATTTATAATATGCATACACGATATTAACTAATATATACTTGATTTTAAAAATTAACGAATATGAAATGTTAATTTATTAATATATTATTACTAAATTAACTAATTTAAAATATGAAATAATTCATATAACCATCAAATTAAACTAATATATAGTTAGTTATAGATATCACAAAGAAAAATTTTTAGAGTGAAATGAAGATTGGATATTGGTAGAGAGAATTTGTGATCAAATTTAACGATTTTAGAGTGATTACAGATTTTTTTTTAGCCAAAATAACCGTTGATGGTCAAAAATATTCAGAGAATTTAATTATACCTGCCTGATTAATTTCTCAAGAATACGATCGTAAGATCTTCTTTAAACCGTCTTGACAATCCATAACCGTTGGGACTGCTTTAATTTCAAATCTCATTATTCGATATGAGGTCACCGATATATCTCGATATATCACCGATATGGTTCGATATATCTTCGGATTTTTACCTATATTTCCGTTATTCGATTTATTTTACCGATATTTCCGATATATCGGCCGATATATCACGGTAGAAAACTAAAGAATTTTCCCACGCGTGACCCCACCTCCGACACGTCGACCGGCTTCGCGATATTTCTACGACAATTCTCGATTTTTTCATCTTAAACGATTTTCAAGAAAATCGCCTGATAGCGGTAGCTCGATACATCCGGCGACATCGCCGATATATCGAAAATTTCAATCCCATTGCTTTTGTTTAAACACAAAAGAGTAGAAAACACTCACTCTGTGTGCACACAACAATGAGTTAATATCAAAATAGTGTTTTTTGTGGGTTCAACAACTATTCTTGTTGCAGGAACCAAATAGGCCCTTCTTGACCCAAATGTTTTTTCCAAGATTGGTGAATATTTTTAGGAAAGGAATCAGGATTTATAATTTTTTTCAAAGTAGTTTACTTTTCTCTGGTTACAATTAGCGGGGGTATGAGTTAGCATAAAAAATTCGTCGGAGAGAAGAAAAAAAAAAACCCTAGATGTCATGAAACAAGGTGCTTTTATAGGAAGTAAGATTGATATATGTGCCAAAGGGTCGTACAATCCCACAATTTAGACCGTTTGATTAGATTTTGAGAACATGATCTCCACATTTGGAAGCATTTTGAATTTTACAGCATTTGGATTAGATTTGTGAATTTTGATTTGACGGTTGCTCAGCAGCGGTGACATGACATTGCCCAAAGATCGAGTCTCTCGATGCTCGATACTGGAGAGGAGGGGTGGTCTAGTGACTAGTAGAGATTTTACGTTTTTAGAGCTCCCAGTGAACTCTTCTCCACCTGTGGATCTGTGAGCCAACTGCATCACCAACAGTGACGTGATAATTACTCAAAAAGCAGTGGGGATTCATAACGGTCGAGTAAACTGGAAAGTGGAAACTGCCCTCCTTTCCAGTCTCCACTGTCCACTCCCTGTTTTTCATGATCGTGGAGGTGGTTGCTTCTGGTAAGGCCATAGATACAAGCATTGTTTCGTTTGGTTGCTAAGAAAATGGTGGCGGCGAGGCGGCTAACCTACGAGGAATCCCGTCGCAAGCGATTAGAGGAGAACAATGAAAGGCTTAAAGCCCTCAACCTTCCCCTCCTCTCTCAAGCTCTCCGAGAATCTCTCACTCCCAAGTCCTCCCCGGTGATTCTTTCTCTTTATTCATTCAGTATCTCTCTCAATAGAAAGGCAAAAAAACCCACTCACGCTGTTTCATGTTCAATCCCCAGGCGAAGAACTCTAAACCACGCAAGCTCGAGCAAATGTCGCACTGAGAAGGTCCATTCGCGTTGCAAACAAGGCCGCCCGGTCCCAAGATGAAGTGAGTTCTTTCTAATCAGTTTTGTGTTTTCATTCGGTGTTGAACCCTATTTCGAAATAATCATTTTTGCTTTCGTTTTCCAGTTCAAACCGAACCGAAGATTGTAATTTTGAATTTTTGTATCCTTTCTTTGACAAATGTAAAGAAATGTGATTAATTATACTCATTATGTTAATAAGTTTGTTTTTGTTTCTGCTAGATTAGGGTTTGATTATTAAAGAAATCATAAATATAATGACCTACTACTGTGACAGATTTCTGAACAAGTTGGTGACACATGAAGCAGGAGTTCTAAAGTGGGGATACCTAGAGTGGTGGTATCTGACAGGTATATTGCTTTGAAATTAATATTTGTTGGTGCTGCTTCAATCGTCATAGACCTAATTGGCATTTTTGTGCTATGAATAGGATTCATTTTAAGGGAAGGGATTTGTCGAACCGAGTATATGCTTCGGACGAAGCTAGAACATGCTCCATGTTGAGAGCCGGAGAATTGCAGGCTAGTCTAGAACCCCAATATCCTAGCTTCTTGAAATCAATGCTCCAATCACATGTCACTGGTGGATTCTGGCTGGTAGTAACTCACTGATTTATCTGTTTTTTTCCTTTCACTTTGGAGCAGCAGTGAATAGTAATAACAGTTATATTGGTCAATTTTGAGAACAGGGCCTTCCTGGGCACTTCTGCAAGGCAACCCTTCCAAATCCGATGCCATAATGACTCTGAAGATGAAGAGGGTGATGAGTATCCTACAGTATTCTTGGCCCGGAAAACTGGACTTAGCGGTGGATGGAAAAGATTTTCTGTTGCTCATAACTTGGTAGATGGGGATGCATTGGTTTTCCAATTAATCAGGCCTACTAAATTCAAGGTGATCATCGAACTGTACTGCAGATTAAGCGCCCTCATTATCCCCCAGCATGTAGTAATTTTGATTCTCTGAACTGATTTATATTTGCTTAACTGCTCGCTTCAGGTGTACATTGTAAGAGTAAGTAGTTTTGAAGAGGGAAATAAGTGTTAAATCTTACACAAGTGGATGCAAGAGATGAACGGAGTCAATATAGGTAACAATTCTGGGTTCCTTCTGAATACTTGAAGATGCTGGATTGTGATTTCTCGTTATTGTTTGGTTCTGCTTTTCAGTATGCTCATTGATTTGTTAGATATAATTCTTTTTGTTGCTTCTTGTTACCAACCTTAGAGCATTTGAAATATAACTAACATGAATCATAAGATTCATAACTATCAGCATTATGTTTGGAAATTTGCATATGTGCAATTTGTTAAGTGTTGTTGGCTCTTGTGACTAGACCCACCCATGGCTGGATTTAACTCGAGAAATTTGATCCCTTGAATACATAAGCATGTGAACTAGACCTGTCTTCAACCTTTGCAGCATGTCTGTACATGGGTTAAATTCATCATAAGAACTGTGTGAGCAATATCATGTGTCACAGTAGAATGTTATTGCTGTCACTGTAGTCAATCTAGCCAGTATATTTGACCTTTTACATTTGGGACAACGCTGATAAAGGTACAGTGAGATGGAAAAATTCCAATCTGCAAGGAGGAATTCACAGCATCAAGATGATCGGAAGATCGTAGTCCTAGGCCTCTGTTCTGAGCTTGTCTTACATATCATTAGACAGATTGCTCCCTATTGGCACTTCTATACGATTCTGCATGAAGGGTAACGAACATTCCTATTTGTGATTTAGTTAGTATATGAAAGTTTCACAGTTAGGTACATTTAATTTCCTCGCCGTCTTTCACTGTCATGCACACCTTCCTGGATCTGCGACCATCTCCTAGCAATTTTCACAAACATATCCATCATGGGGGTTTCATCTGGCTCAAGCCCATCATTCTGACTTCGCTGGCAGGGCGTCCGGACAGTTGTGGCATGGATATTAAGTAACCATGAGTCATTTCTTGGTGATCCTGCAAGTGGGTCCCTTACAACAGCATATGTGACACTAATACAACAAACATCCCCATGTTTAGAACCACTTGCTTCATACAATAACTAGGGGCGGCAAGGCATATTATTTAGAATCTGTGAAGACATAGTATTTAATTTAACATTCTCCAGCTCTACATTTAAATTTGTCTTTATGATCATTTTTTTTAAAGCTGAAGTAATTTGGATTCCTTTACATTTTTTTCTTAGGGTGTGGTCTGACTCTGAATCAATGGATCTTTTTCTTTCTTTTTTCTTTTTTGACAAAAAAGGCATCATGCTTTTTCATTTTTCTTTTACAATTGGGTTCTATTCGTTTCAGATACCTCTAAGAATTGGTGTAGTATATCATGCCATGTCAATTTCATTCCTTCAGAGTTTCTATTTGAACTTTTCGGGTTATTTATCCTCTATACTTGTAGTTATCCCTTCTCCACATTAGTATTCACTGTGGGATATTTCCATTTGCTATTGCAGATAGCAAGTTGGCGATATAGAGTATAGAGAGAGACGGTTCATAAAGTTGCAGAACAACTTTATTTCCCCATTTCCTCTATTTTTTGTAAATCCAGTTTATAGGATGATCCCCCCAATAGACATTTATATTTAATGTTTGTCGTTGCTTTGCTTCTTTGAAGACAGCGTAAAGCATCCTGTTTGAGGATTGTAGTAGACCTAGCACTCGATGAGTGATTCTTAGTTGAACCTTGTCCAGAACCCAACATCTCCACAATTTAAATCAATTAGCATCATAAACTGTACTGCATTTGTCCGTAAAGTACAAAGATAATATAGCTGCAATTAATTATATTTTTAATTTTATATATTTATTTATTGAAGATATGAATGTATGAAATGACCCTGGCAAATGTGATATGTTGTGGGCTGTACTGGAGGAGCAGCTGTTAAATGGCAACAGTTGGTGGCAGCTGGACTCCGGATCCAGCTTGCAAGGCAAGAAAGGAAAATCGAACATGCTCTGATCTTTAATGTCAACAGAACAAGAAAAATTCACATTAACGATGTGTGTGTGTGTTGTGGGGCGGGTTTCATACTTTGATGGGGGATTTTAATTAATTAATTATTAATCTGATAAAAGTTTAATTTCCTTGAAAAGTTATAGAAATTAAAAATCAAACATTCATTTTATCTTTGTTTGTTATTCTTGTCCTTAGGATACCCTTTCCATGAGACGATCAATTATCGGTATAGAAAATTGGCGCTGAGATTTCGGGAAGGGGAGGGGGGTGACTTCTGGGTCTTGGGAAGATGGACGTCAAAGGCATTAGGTAAATGAGTTGTGAGGGACAAATGTCTATGTCCTATTAATTTAGCCTACACAGCTGCAGAAAAAGCCCGTGGCTACGTGACATTTAGAACCGGCATTATTGTCATTACAATATTCAATTACTTTTTTCTATAACCGGCTAAGCGTTTTATTTTTTCATGTCTCCCCGTCCCGTGAGGGTTTGTTTTGTTGACTTGGTCCTTTTTTAAGTTTTTCTTTTTCCTTTTCTTTTCTGTCTGTCGCGTCTGAGCTTCCGTTTGCTAGCTCTCTTAACCTGCGCCAAAGCAATCTGAGAAAAATATGGGAAACCGTGGGGAGGAGGGAGGGGTTGCTTATACTGTGCGTGTGGTACACGAAATGCTGACACTATTGAGAAGACTCACATCTCCTTGGAGCCGTTGGATCATGAGACGAGTTGCGGAACTGTAAGTCACGCGCCTACAAGCGTAAGCTGGTAGCGTTGGTTTGGGGAGGCACGATAACACTGGCTCCTGGGTCGGCTAAAGAGCGCTGATCGCCCTCAACGGTGATTTTGCCGCGTCAACCCCCAACCTCTTTCCTAGGGAAGAGAAACATAAAGAAGGAAAAAGTATAAAAGAAAAAAAAAAGGAAAAAAGGTGAATTAATAAACAAAACACAAAGAGTTTGATTTGTTCTCTCCATTTCTTCTCCTTTCTATTCCCTCTAGGAATTGGAATTGATTGTTGGCGAATATTTCGCATAACGCCAGGATCCGCGTTTCTCGATCGCAGCAACTAATCCAATTGATAGCTTCTTCCTCTAACCAATCACGAACTTGCAATCCTCCTTCCTGCAATTTTCTTTTTTCTTTGTTTTCCATCATTTGCTCTTCTTGTTGTGTTCATCTTCTAATTTATCGTTTTATTATTGGTATAGATTATGAGGTACTGTAGAAATCTACACATGGATTGAGTGAGACTCTATTAAAAAAGTTTTGTTGTTTCATTTTATAATATATGTTTCAATTGCTGATTTGCTGTTAGTTTGTTGTAAGAATTCTGACGTTTAATTCTTGATTTTTCACTTTATTTAACGATCGAAGATCTCGATTCGCTCTTGAATTTCAAGTTCATTCAGTTAAGGTTTGTATTGTAATGATAATTTTATCGGATGAGTGCTTAGATTAATATGCTGTTATTTGGATTGGTTGCCTAGATTTTGAATGACAAGGCATGGGAAGACTAGAGGTAGTGGATGATACATTCTGGTTTTGAGGAATCTGTCTTGACAATTTGAGGAGAGGTGGTGGAGAACAATGTCCACCAGGAGTGATCATCAAACTGTCCCGCTCTCGGTGCTGTTGAAGCGGGAATTGGCCAGTGAGAAGATTGAGAAACCTGAAATTATATATGGACAGGCCAGCCAAAGCAAGAAAGGGGAGGACTTCACTTTACTTAAGACCGAATGCCAAAGAGTGGTTGGAGATGGGGTTTCTACATACTCGGTTTTTGGGGTATGGATTTGTGTCTTGGTTCTTTTTAATGTGGAATTCTTGTTGTCTCTGGTTAGAGCTTGATCAATTCTAATATGATTTTCTGAATGAACTATTTGCTAATCTATTATGTGTCTCAAATTTTTAGTTGATGTGAAGAAATACAGTCATGTGAAGCTTCAGTTGAATAGAAGGAAGAAAAGTGTTCTCGAAATGGCTTCTTTCTAGTATTTAAATTTATTTTTTCTTAAATTTGATGCACTTTGAGATAGTGCGAGCATTGGCAACTTGGGAGGGAACACACATTGCAGTGTTGCATATTGAAGTTGGTGTTGGCAACCAGAAAGGAGGAGGGAGCCGCTGGGGTGCTTAATATAAGCCTTGAGATTTTGATGTATGTGAACTAAGGAAAAGTTGATATGGATCAAAATTCTTGGTCAACAACAAAGAGAACCTTGAGATTTATGTGTGCTGAACTGGGAGAAATCGATAGTTATCAAAATTTTGTTCAACAAAGAGAATGATGCCGTTCATATTCCATACTTGAATGTGAATAAACTTGTTTTGATGGATGTCAGACACCTATGATTAAATGCATGTTAATTTTTTGATCTATCCCCAAAACAACTGCATAGGTGAGATTAAGCAGAATATACAAATTTGTCTTCGTCTTCAAAATATTAATCCAGACACATTTTTAAAGCATTTTTTTGTTTATGCCCATTATCTGTCTATTCTCTCTCGTGATCTCTTCCCTTTGTTTCAATTGCTGGCCTTCATGTTCTCCTTATCTCCATCTCTATTATCCTTTCCTTCTTATCAAGAGATCAACTGATGCCCTCTACAGCCTCTATAGCTAATTATGTTCTAACATATTCGTATCTTGTCTCTTCATCTACTTCATCTCTAGCTTTTATAAAGCATGTTACAACATATTCTACGGCTTGCTTCCATTTTAGGGATTGGGAAGGAAGGTATTATCCTGTTGAAAAAGTGGAACAAGTAAATTGTTGAAGAATAGAATTGTCTTTGGATGACATGAGGGAGCCACATTTTTTGTGAATCCAGTTGAATACTTCCCATGTATTTGGATCCCATTCTGTTTTCTAAAACCTTTGGTAGGATTATATATCTAGCATAAGAAAAATGCCATTTTAACTTGGGTGTTTAGATTTTGAATGGTGGGGGTTTGGGCCTTTTTTAGGTTTATGTATGGACAACTTGCAAATTCTTGAAATATTTTCTATCCTTTGGCATACTGGTGGATAAATATGAGATACTGCATCCTCTCTCAGATCTGGTCCTATTTTCTTCTGATAGGATCAAAACGTCTTTTTTTGGCCTCTGTTTTGGCAATTTATGAGATATATGAATTTCTCAGGTTGGAGAACTTTAGCTTTATCGTATACATTCCATGGTGTCGCTTGCATCAGTTGCTTCTCCTCAACATTGAAATTGACACTTGTCTGCAATTTAAAAATTCTTGATTGGATACATCCCTTCTGTTTGCAACTTTTTTGGCCTTTGTTCTTTCAATTATATATTCTCTTGTTTTACAGACTTCTGCACTTTTATATTTTATTACGTTTTTGTCTTTGTGAGAAAACCTCTCACCTTGTTTTTTTTTCCTTCACTAGTAACTCTATTTTTGTTCAGATTTATGATTTATTAGAGATTTCTTCTGTCATTTGCACCCGCTTGATTCCTTGCTAAAATAGAACTCCTGGAGCTTAGATTTTCAATTCTTAATTAGACATTTCACTTCTTGCTTCTTCAGCTTTTAAGCTTTGTTATTGAATTCTTTCATATTTTCTTGGTTTACACACTTTTTGTATTTTTTTTCATACTCTATTACTTTCTTCTTTCTATAAGAAACCTCCCATCTTGTAACATTTGGTTCTCTTTTTTCACTAGTAATTTTTATTTTCTTGAAGCACTGAAGAATTATTATCAATTAATATGAATCTGGTTTTTTAGTCCATTGTATGATTATTTATTTAAAGGATGTGAACCCCAATAACTGGTGACTGCCTTCCATTTGCTAAATTATGGTTTGTTGCTTACACCTCATTTTTACACAACAGTTCCTATATCATGTAAGTATATATTTTTGGCAGGTGGTTCTTACTAAACCTTGTTTTGCAGCTATTTGATGGACATAATGGATCTGCAGCTGCTATATACTCAAAAGAGAATCTACTGAACAATGTTTTAGCTGCTATTCCTCCAGAACTTAGCAGGGATGAGTGGGTAGCTGCCTTACCTAGGGCTTTGCTGCAGGATTTGTCAAGACAGATAAAGATTTCCAAGAGAAAGGCATGAATATCATGGTTACTTGTGCTAATGTAGCAATATGCAGTGTAGTTACTTCCATGGTCCAAAATTAGGAAATGTCATATAACACAATTATAACCACAAAGTCTGTCATAATGGAATTGCTATGTAAATTTTCTATGTTTAGAGCCTGATTATTACAAGATTGACCATCTGAGTTTATGTCACGTATTATCAATATTACTAGATTGACCATCTGAGTTTATGGTAATGCATGATCAGGATATGCTTCATGGTCATGCCAAGTTTTTATAATGATGGTTCTTTTATCATCAAAGTCTAATGTGTCTTAAATAATGTGTGTGTGTGTGTGTGCGTGTGTGTGTGTGTGTATAGAACTTATTCTCGATTATTAAACCCTTGCAAAGATAATCGATGCCAATGGACTAAAAGTCTTTCTTTTGGGATATGTATATCTAGCTTTGATCACATTGCTTGAAACTACAGTATAATATCTGTTGCACATAGTGTAACTCCTGGTAAATATTAATTTAGATGATTGTACTGGGATAATTGGCTTTTATGGCATGGATCCGAGAAAGATAACAATGTTCTGACCAAATGAATGATGGGGCATGGCTTAACCCTTTTAAATGTTTTAGCTTGCATGATTGTCATAGGTCTTTCTTTGTCTATGTGAAGAAGGAAGTCAGCTTTGCTATCCATGTTAGATACCTGGCATTTATGAATATTTCACAATTTTGAGTTGTCATGGTTGGTTTACCTACTACTCTGAACATATTTTTCTTCTTCTTTGCTATGAACTTGATTTCTTTCTGCACTCCCTGCTGCATTCTCCCCTTTTTTTAGAGACTTCATCTCAATTAACTGTGACTTTAAATTTTGGTATGGCTACTTTTTCAGCACGAACTTCAGGAACAACTGTGACCTTTATGATTATAGAAGGATGGGTGGTAACTGTCGCTTCTGTTGGTGATTCACGGTGCATACTTGAATCTGCTGAAGGCGGTTTATACCATTTGTCCGCAGACCATAGACTTGAATGCAATGAAGAGGAGTAAGTTGTTTGTATAATGTGTTTGGTGCCTCAATTAATAATTAGTTGATTATTAAAGCTTATTTCTAATGCTTAATCAGGAGAGATCGTATCACTGCAAGTGGGGGTGGAGTCGGTCGCATTGAATGGTGGTGGTGCAGAGGTACTTTTCTTTCGTAATTGTTCTTTTAGTTGTTGAATAATTTATTTTTAAACTTTTCCTGTTGTTGGTGAGTTTCTTCTTGAGGCTTAAATAAAGATTGATGGATATCCCTGTAAATATGTTGGACTTTAAGGCCACAATTAAATCAAGAATGCATTGCTTGGGAGAGTTCCTGCAAAGGATTTTATGCAATTTAATTATTTCTAGTGAAATTTTGAATAATTTCTAGACTCAAGGCTGGGCTTACACTAAATTCAGAATACATTAGTTGGGAAGTGCCTTGGGTCAAACTCAAAAAACTTGGGAAGTGCCTTCAAAAGTTATGTAATGAAATTTTGAAGAATTTTCAAAAAGTGGGATTGGATGGTTTGTATTAAGAACTAATATGAATTGTAAAACCACGTTCTAGGTTATTACTAAGATTCTGGTGCTTAGCCAAAAGTAGTACAAATGTTAAAAATGACAATTAAGATAAGAAATAGTCATTTCTGCCAAAATGCTTTTAGTTTGAATATAAATCGAAAATTGATAATAGCCATTTGCACATAATTTTTTTTTAATACTTATAAAAAAAAATTGCACATATTTGTTGTAAAGTTGATATATCATTATCCTGCGGAGTGAATGAAAATTTCAAACTGTCTGTGGTATGATAATGGAGTAACTATAAACACTGGATTCTTTCTATCAATAAGTTCTTTTTCCTGTCATTACTTGTTTCTTGTCCTATGGACTGTCGCTTTCTTCCATCACCTGCATCTAGAGGAAACTGTATTACGATTATTGTTAGGGTTAAAATAAGCTGGATAACTAGCAGACTAAATTCTTCTGCAGATTGGTCCTTTGAGATGCTGGCCTGGTGGCTTGTGCCTTTCACGATCCATTGGTGATATGGACGTTGGAGAGTTCATTGTTCCTGTTCCATATGTAAAGCAAGTGAAGGCTTTGTAAATCATTTTGTTATATATATCTTATATCTTCATTATGTGTTAGCAATGTTGCTTTCCCCTGCTTCTTTCCACTGCCTACTCACTTGTTATTTGCGTGATTGCATCTAGCCCTTAGTTTACGCCTTATTTTGTTAGCTTTGTTAGCTTAAGCTATATAGCATATGCATCATGTTTACTTCACTTTGATATTACCATTTCTATCCTGACTGTTGCTTCAAGACAGTAGCCAAAGGAAATGATTTTATAATTTTAAGTTTCCATAAAAAATGAAAACAGAAGATTGTGGGGTTCCTCAACATTTTTATAACAATTTGTTTTTAGAAGAATTGAAACAATCTATTTGATAAATTTCCTTCACCATAAATTGGTTGCTCAAAAAGTGCTGGAAAAGAAGTCTGGAGTTTGGTTTTATTTGTTTGAGTTGAGTATTGTTTCTATTTTGCCATGAAAAATGAACTTTTAGGGTCAGTTTGTCAAGGTTTCCAAGAACAGTTTTTGAGAATAATATTTTTTTAGGTTATTAATTGTTTTCAGGAAAAAAATTCTGTTTTAGTACTAAAATATGGAAAATAGTTTTCTGGGCTAATTCTCAAAGTATCCTCCGTATCTTCATGTATTTCTCAAAACACTTAAAAAACATCTCATGTTTATTCTAAAAGTTCATAACAATTATTCCAAAACTTTTCTTTATAGGTGGTTAGAAATTTTTTCAATAACAATTTCCAAGTTGACCCTTTGACTTAAAATTTGATATCTTTATTTTTCTTCTTTTAATTCAGAGGCCAAAGCCTTATTATTCACCTGGTTCATCCCTGTTTAGCTTTTGGATATTGATGCCTGTAAAGATAAGGCTGCAAACAGGTTTCCCATGTATTAATATCCCCAGATGATTAGATGATCTCTGCTGAATAAGTTGACCCTAACACGAACTCCTTTGGGGTTTCTGGGGCTGAAGTGCCAAATGTTCAAATCTGCTATGGAATTTAACTGAGCTTAGCAGACAAAGAATTTATTCTTTAATGCAAAACGTTTCTTTCCATCCAAATCAAAGTATTTTGTGGTGATTTTCTATTTTTATTTTGAATATTTGGTTCTTGTAAGGAAAGTCTCATTATTTGGGTGGTCAATACAAAAATCGATCATGATTGGCTTACGATTTCAAAATTTTTTATTAATGGATAAAAGTCCTTTATAATGGAACCTTCTATGAGTAAACTACAATGATTAATTGGGGGTTTGGACAGATCTCTATCAAACTTGATCTATTAGCACAGTAAGAAAGTGTTATATGGGAAAACAACTCAAAGTACATTCTGTACACTATACCATTTTCCTGAGGAACTACTTGCAACACTTGGAACTTGAAATGTGGATTGAAATTACTCTTTACTTAATTGTTTGTATATGATTAATATTATGAGACATATGCTAGACAGATGTTATATCCCACAAAATGAGGGAAAAATTTGGAAATCCAACTGTCAACTAATAAGTTAAGCTATGAAATAATCCAGTCTTAGTTTCTAATTGAGGTGCTTCTATCAGTATTTTGGCCCCCTGGTCATGCTTCATTCTTATTATGGCACTCCTTTCTGTGCGGCTTTACAGCATGATTTTTTCTTATTAATCTGAACATTAATTTTCTTTTATTGAATGCTAGTCCTAATCATCTCATTGTTCTATTAAAGAAATTCTTACACAACTTTTGTAATGCTGTTGCTGCAGTTGTCTTCAGCTGGTGGTAGGCTCATAATTTCAAGTGATGGTGTCTGGGATGCTTTATCACCTGAAATGACATTTGATTGTTGTCGCGGGATGCCTGCAGATGCAGCAGCTTCTCAAGTTGTTAAGGTATGTGATGAGGGGCATTTTTGTATTCATTTTGTAACATTTTACATAAATTAATTTCTAAGAAGAAATCTTAAAACAATTCTCTATTGTTTTTTAGGAAAAATTTTGTTTGGAAACTCAATTCTAAAAACAAGTGCTCTCAGTGTGTTCTTTGTGGTGAAGGGACTATGCATAATGCAAAGTTCCCCATCCATTCTTGGAACAGTATCCAAGAAATCAATTAAACATCTTAAATGTGTTCTAAAAAATTGCCGATCATATTCTCAAAAAATTATTTTTGGTTAATTTGTCAAATGTGCTTTTTAAGTTGCCAAACATAGTATCTGTTACTTATTTCTGTGTAATGATATCTTGTTTATCCATGTTGTTCTATTTCCAGGAAGTTTTTACATGTAAAGGGGGCTGGGTGAGGATGATACAACTTGTACTGTGATTGATATACAAATCACCAGAGGTAGGTACCTGCTGCTCCTTCAGCACCACCAAAGAAGCAGGGAAAAGGGGTATTCAAGTCTATGTTTCGCAAGAAGCCATCAGAGTCATCTTCTCAAGTTGGCAAAGAATATAGTGAACCAGATTTGTTGGAGGAGTTATTTGAGGAAGGATCTGCCATGCTTGCAGACAGGTTTGGACCACCATACAAATAATCCGTTTACCAAAATGCTTACTTACTCCAGGATCGGAAAATATGTGCTATCATCATGTGATATTCTTAATTCTTCTCACTTCACTTCACTTCCTGTACCTCCTCCTCCCCAATACCGTATCTCCTTTTTCTGTGTACCTATATGATCGAAAAGGTCAAGCAGGTTTGTAGCGTTTGACATATGTCTGTGCTTGATTGATTGCAGGCTAGATGCAAATAACTGATATGCAACGTGTTTAAGTTGTTCATGTGTAGTTTGTCAAGTAGAGATGAAACCTGGAGGGTATATCAATACACGCTGGCTCATCTAGTGCAGGAAAATTACGTGCTCTGGATGGCCCCTTCCTTTTGCTCAAGTTGCCAGGAGAAGAAAGAAGCCATGGAGGGAAGAGAGGAGGTATACCAACTCTCCCTCTGTGTGTTTTGTGGGGGCACCACAGATTTGATTAAGTAACCTTTTTTTATTATTATGTTTGATTTCAGATGGATCTAGATATAGTAGTGGGAAGTGACTAGTCTATCCCCTCAACTTCATTTGCATTCCAGGAGCACTAACAATTATTTATTTAATAGCTTAAATCGGAAACAGGACTCTCTTCCTCCATTTTTGAGGGATTGGAATTTCATTTCAATATTCTATTTCATCAACCCATCAGATCTCTTCTAACGTCTCCTGAAGCTTGAACCAGAAAACTGGAGTTAAAACTGGCTATTTATGGTGTCTGAGAATGTGTTTCAACTTGGGAAGCAAATACAGGAGTTCTGCCTGCCGCCTTTGAAAAATTTGTGGAAGGTCTTAACAAACTCATCACTGCACCAGAAGGCACTTGAGGTGATTTATATATAGTTCTGTATCCATTCCATTGTATACTGGGTTCTTCCATTTTCATAGAGCTAACAGTTAATGCAAGCAGCTTTTAAGTATTATATTTTACTGTATGTTGGAGTTTCTGTAAGAACTCAAAACGGATTCCATTCCAATCTCTGGAAAAACTCGTTCAATCAGCTTTGAGTAGTGAATTTGTTCATGTGTGTTATTTGATTTGATGGCTCCTTTGATTCATAAGGTTAAGGGTGAATAGGAAAATTCAAAATTGCTTATTTTCACAAACACAAGGGTTTGGGTCTGTTACTCAGTCACCTTTCCTTGGCCAACACTGGAAAAGTTCGCATTTCTTTTTGTTCTTTGATTTTCTTAATATATTTATTTTTTTTGTGCTGTTGGCTTAGTCCAAGTGAAGCGCCTCAAGAGTCAAGACAGAGAATTGGTCGCAATGCACATGGCTGTTGACCAGTGCAGTGGGGTCCTTACCAGATATGGCACGGCACTTGTTGAAAGGCTAGAGAGTGGTGTATCCGGAATTCTTTATAAAAGCGAATAAATTGTAAGTTGCACAAAATGAAATAAATTTAACACTCCTCAAATCGGAATTACATTCAGAAAAGATTTTGAATGACATGCAAATGAAAAAGCAAGGATCGAGGATTCAATCTCATATAAACCTTTTGTTTAATACCCACGTTAGCTTATTGGGTGTTGTCTTAAAGAGACTTTTGGAGTTTTGAACAAATTTAGGTTATTTAAAAAATTATTAAAGTAGGCTGAAATTGAAAAATTAGTGATCAAATTAGTGTGTTGGTACTTTGAAAATTTTCAAAATATTTTTAATGTCATAGTGATTACGCAGTATTATTTAAAAAAATTAATGTCAAGAAGCATATTGTTTACGCATTAATTTAAATATTATTTTAATTTTTACCTTATATTAATAATTTTTTAAAATAACTTATTTATGTCCAAAGTTTATACTTTTGTGTCACTCGAAGAGAGAGAATAATATTTTAAGAGGAGGAGGTAGGGTAGTGGCAAAAAGTAGAAAAGAAAAAGGGGCTTCCCCACCCAAAAAAGGACGAGGTGGATGAGTGTGAAATCTTTGTTTTATGCATTGTCTGTTTCTTCCATATTTCCAATTCCTTCTATATATTAGACTAAAGTGGTGATAAATAGAATATCGATTTTATTTTATATCTATATATATATATATTGAGTAGTTTATGGTGAAGATAGTCTATCCACCAAAATAATGCCTGAAGGATTGAGATGTTGACCTTAACTATACCAACAAAATGCCTCTCTGCTCTGCTCTGTGGCTGGGGTCCTCACCATGGACTGATACCGTGGCCACGTGTGTGGGGCCCCAGTCCCCCACCCATCCCACGTGCCCTCCTGCAACTGCATTGTGTTTCATGGTATACCACCTCATTCATTCATCTATCATTATTCATTCATGGCAGTCCAAACTAACCCCCAACCCTCTTCCCCTACCGCCCCCTGTCCTCCATTCTTAATGACCTCAAAACCCTCGTCTTCCTTTTTCTTCTCTCTTTAAGTCTTCTTAAACGTCGTAAGATCTAAGATTTGAACCCTCTGTCTCACTGTGACAGTGTCCTGTATGTAGACCTATATTTTCAAAATCATGGCAAATTCATCCCCTCCAACAAACATTGAATCCTCTTCATTTATAGATATAGTTATTATACCAAAAAGTACCTCATTCTCTCTCTCTCTCCTTCCCGAGCAAAATATCTTAACAAAGTACATAACCCTATTCTCAAGTACTTCTAAAAAGTATCAGTTTTCATATATACACGTCTAGATGTGATTCTTGTTTTTTCTTTTTGGAGAACTGATCAATTTCCATCTGATCATTTAAATTAATTCCAAAACTGTTTTGAAAGTTCTTTCATTGATATGGTTGGAGACTACAGCTACAACCAAACCCATATTATAAAAGCCAGCTAACTACATCTGTGAAGAAATTGAAAACAGCATTGTTTGAAAACAATCTATGAGAAATCTTCTTGGTGTGACTGAGAAATATAATCACGGACGACTAACATCAACCACCACCAATGACAAGGATGGGCTTCACGAAATTAGAACTCGTAATGGGTTTATATAATTCATGTGAAGTATCAAAGGCGCTTCTGTAGGTGATTTGGTCCCACTTTAAGTAAGTAGTTGAGGAACTTTAAAGCACCTAGTCATGCCCACCGCCCATTCCATAATTCCTAGACTTTGTTTAATATTTTCTAACAATTTGTCAAAACCATTTGTACAACAAATTTTGAAACAGAAAAGGTGTCAAATTGCGCTATCGACCATGAATTTCTTCAATGTACCAACTCCGCATAATAGAAAATGGGTGGAATAAGAAGCACGAGCTGGACTTACCACCATAAATTGGAAATCTTATCTTCCCCTGCAGGGTGTCATTTGACTGACGTCATCTCACTACATAGTACAAAAGTACAAACAACTCAAATCCTCAGATATAAAAGAAAAAGAAAAAAGAATTACTATATTTCACGAAATTCATTTAAAGGAAAAGAAGAATAATACAATAAAGGGCATATGACATTTCAATTAGTAGAAGAGTTTCCCGAGGAAAGAAGAATGGAACATCCACGCTCCACCGTTGCCGGCACAAAACCGTTGAGATCCAAAATTGGTGGTGTTTAAAGTGTGGGACTGTGGGATTTAGTTTATCCATCTCTGAGAACTTGAGTATTCTGTTATTTCGTTCTCCGGAGTTAACACTCAATAACCTCTTAGGATTTGACAAGGACCTACTATTCTGTACACAATGAACACACACACACCAAATATTTCATTAGCTTCATTTTAACTATACTTTTCTTTCTTTCATTTATCTATCTATGTATATACATAAAAGGGAAAATAATGCTAATGATTAAAACAAATATATATATATATATATATATATGCAAAGACACACAAAGCTCTCAACTACAAGATTGACAAGACTGTCTCCTCTCTCCACTGCTTTCTAATCTCCTTTATCCTTCACACCAAGGGCATTCCTCCATCCCCATAAACCAAAAAGGAGTTTTGAGAGAGCTCAGACACTGGAACTAGATCTTCTCTCAGTGTATTTATTGTACATCCTTCTTTTTTGGTTTTGGGGTGGGGGTGCTGGATACTGTACATCAGCGCAGAAGAGCAGAGAGAGAGTTGGCGAGAAGCATGATGGGTACTCTGTAAAGCAGCAAGAACAAACTATCATCCACTGCATCATTTCTCACCTTCGGCTTCTTCATCTCCTTCTCATGAATTCTCCTTCACAATCTCTCTCCATCCCTCTGCCGCCGCAATCTCAGATAAAGCTAAAGCAACAACTTCCACCTTTGCCATAGATTTATCTCCGGCCGACGATATTTTCTCTCATAATGGGCCACTTGCTTCCCTCCACCTACTTTCTCATCTTCCTGTATCTCCTCGTTCCTCCACCAATTCCTTGGACAGTTTCACCCTCCCCATTAGAGAATTGCTAGAAGATCAAAAAACAGAGAACAATGGGAGCAACTGCAGCAGCAGCAGCAGCAATGGCCAGAACATCAAGAGAAGCTGCATAGCGAGAACAATATCGGCGGCGCCTGTGAAAACAGACGTCATCAACAAAGCAACAACAGCAGCAGCGAGATTCGCGGAAAGCACTGTCCAAGTCCTTCTCCCTTTGGAAGATGAGAAAAGGTTGTGAGATTGAGAAAAGGAAGAGCAGAAGAAGTAGAAGAGAAAGCTGAGATCTGATGTGCTTTTCAAGTGTATTGAAGAGGTACGTGAGAATGGTTCGACCTCTGCTGTTATTCAGAGGGAGGAGAGACAACATCCACCTGAAGGCAGCCTTATTCCTTTCAGGAATTTAAGTTCAAAGGTAAACAGTGGTTTCGTAGAGGAAGACGAGGGGATTCAGCTCCGGCGTCACTTGACATCTCCGACAAACAGCGGCCTTCTCGGTGGCAACTATGACTCTTCCTTCTTCAACAAGCGACAGCACCATGGAAGAGTTGCAGGCTGTAATCCAAGCCAAATTGCTCATTGTAAGAACTCACTTGTGGAGGAGAAACTCCAAATGCAAAGATTAGGTTCTCTAAAGCTTAAAATCTCCCTTTTTTTTTAATTTCTCCTCAACTTCCAGAATAATTTACATATTTATTTCCTTGTGTATAAAAGAATAAAACTATAGATAAAGATGTACCAAATGACGGAAAATGATGATGGAAATTCCAGAATGATTTTATTTTTGCATTTTCTACTTTCTTCATCTTCTAGTTCTCGGTCTGGTCACCATTAGAAGATTTTGAATCAGTTCATTTATTTTTTCATTTTTGTCAAGTGTTGAATAATAATTGTCTAATTCTAAATAATTGTGTTTTCCAATGAATTAAATGCAATCCATCCTATTTGGCACTGGCAGCTTGATTCTTCCTTAAAAAGAACAATGAAGGCATTTTTCATCATTGAGTACTGTTATTGTAAGTGCAACAGTATCAGACACCCTGCACACATATGACAAGGGATCTTATATATCCATCATGCTCATAATAAAAGCATTTACAAGAATATGTCAGTATATGCATGCATATACACTTATATTCTCTAATGATCAAGAAAATCTGTCCATATTTACAACACCACAGCTGTGAGATAATTACAGTCATTTTCCCCAATAAAGAAAAATGGAAATTGCAAAACAGTGTCTTTTTCAATGTGAGAATAAAATACTCCATTCTCATGGTACCCCTCTATCTTAAAGAAAAGTTAAAAAATAGAGAACAAGGGAAGGATAGAGAGTTCCAACCGACAAAAGTCTCAAAAAGAGGGTCTGATTAGTCTTCCGTCTTAATGGGTCAAGGCTGGTGGGTGCAATAATTATAGAGAGGGCGGGCAAGCAACAATAATTTAAGTTCACAGTGTATGATTTGCATCCACATAATCCACAAGGTGAGAGAGCGTATGTGTTTCTAGGAAGTGGTGTTCTTCCTAAACGGGAACAATGAATCTCAATCACAAACCAATCATGGCCGGACAGTCCTTGTCCCCCCCACCACCCACTTTTTTTTTCTCTCTTACCATATCTTGAACTTGAGCCATAAAATTGTGTCTGCACATTCTGAGCGAGACTAACGCCGTGAATACTGGGGTCCAATTGTGAGCACCTTCTAATGGAAAACATGGTCATTGTTCACCATCTACTGCCCAGCGAACAGAAAACCAGTGTTTTGAAAACTGGACCAGCTGGTCGGAGGTTGAACTATTGTCCAATAACCTCTTTGGTTTGGTTCCAATGACTTTTTCAATTCAATCACCGATACGATTTTAAAACATCATAAAACCATGACTTCGGCTCGCATTGAAAGGCAAGGTATCTCAAAATAACAGTAAAATCTGAGTGACACTCATCACAGATCAATGTTAAAAGAATCTCAACTATATAATGAGGTGTGATGTGCTAAATCCACTTTGCATCTAGCTTATAAAGTATTATTAACTGCAACTACATAACAAGAGAAAAGTAGAGCAAAAAAGAAAAAGAGTAATAGATTACCTTTAGTCCCCACCCCCACGGAAAAGGCAAGGAAAGACCCAAACCATCTGTGCTGTGGGACGGCAAGTTAAAAAGTGACGGTGTCAATGGGGCTTAATGGCTGTGCCTGTGGGTCTCAATAGTTGATTGCTATAGATTTTATAAAAGAACAAGTACAACAACGATGTGAGAATACGTGAAGGTACTTTGATCTACCTGACAAATCAATAGCATGAGTTATTGAGAGTCATGCGTGTTATGTTTAAAACCAGATAATGATAAAACTATAATGATGCGGGCACCGACGGAGAGGCTATTTTTTTCCCATGACCATCATTATAAATTATAATTATGTATGCATTGGCCCTCCTACACAGCACAAAGTGGTTTCCGCATTCTCTTTAACAATCAAACCAAAGCTATGCGCTAAAATGAAAAGAGTACAATAATCAAGCACCGGTCCAGTTGGGATGCTCTAAAGGAATGTGCAACACAGTTGAACAATCTACTGCAGATGAAATGCCCCAATTTCCATCAAAAGCATCAGAATTGATAATTAGATCAGTCCCCAACCACCAAAGGAGCCCACAAAAGGGCTCATGACTGTTGGGGTCACTGAAAACCACATCTAAAAATTAGAAGTCCAAGCAATCATGTCTAATACAAACAATAATAGATGATCAGTCATAATCTTCAAAGCATAAGATAATATCTTTTTTTCCAGACAGCCAAGAAACTATGAAAAGAATGAAATTGACAGAAAAATTTACAATGATCACAGGATAAGAGTTGCCTTCGACAACTGTATGATCCACAAAGAATATCTTTATATTTTTAAGGCAAAAATAAAAATAAAAATCCCAAGCCAAGTTCTGTGTGGGTAAATTGAAAACCAAATTCAAATACCAACTATGGTCAACATTTCACAAGAAGTAGAGCCAATGCGTGTAGCATACCTTTCATCCATCAATCATTTAGGTGGGGACTGAAAAGACATGAGATCACTTTGATATATGGAGGACTGGTGGCTGCAACTTTTTGGTTTCAATCCTTCATTATTTTTTTTCACATTTTTGATCCATTTAGTGACCCTTTCAAAAATAGGTCTCAAAAAAGCACTTCTCAATTGTTTTTATGAACAAAATTTTGGTTTGGGAACTCAAACATGAGAAATGGTTTCCTCAACTTATTTTCCATGAAGATGTTGTACACTTACAATGCAGGAGTTTTCGAAAACTCATCTCTATTTTCAATCATTGTTCAGAAAACTTTACGAAACTACAAGTGAAAAAAATCTCAAATTTATAACAAAAAGCAGCTTATTTATAGAACATATTCTCAAAAGAAGATCACATTTTAAAAATCAGTTTGCTTTCAGAACAAATTCCCATGAAATTGTTTCATAATAAAAATATGCTAAATGTGTTTTCATAAGTTAGAAACATGTCTTATATTCCAGTAAACATAAAATTGTTCTTGTCCCCTATTTTTGAGAATTATCTTCAAGACTGTTACCAGACGCATCCTTATCTACATTATCAGAAAATAAATGACAAAAGTTTGGAAAGAGTTCATCTAGGCTGGCTAGATGCTGGTACACTGAATGGGAGGTGGCACTTCAACGATGCAGCGTAAGAGCATACTGGTATAAACTGCCAATATTTGAACACCATAAGAACTTTTTCATAGGCCTCCCCAAGTTGTGTAACAAACTGTAAAGGCTAGAGAATGTGCCTACTTGGAACAGATGTCCTATAAATGAGGTACATGGTCCATATTATACACTAATAAACATAATCAATAGAAGCACATCGCTGAAAGTCGATGGTTCACTGTTCTTATCCTCATTCTTCAGATTATTACAATAAATCAAGATAACAAGTAAAGGAGATCATCCCCATAAGTAAAATAAAGGAAAAGGAAATATATTCATATGGATAAATGAGATATCCAATTAGGGTACTTATGACGAAAGAATCAAACTGATCAAGAAATAAGCATCTTCCAGAAACATAAGAAACCAGAGCCAGTTTAGAATGAAATATGCTAGATTAAAGTGTCAACATGAAACTAATCCATCCTATGGCAAACAAATAGCAGGGAAGAAAATAAATGCCCTTATCAGATAAACCTTAAAAACATCTTTTCTACAAAACCTTTATAATTGGCAGCGCAGTCAAGGTTTTAGACAGATAGTCACTCAGATACAAGTCAACAAATGCTTGTGAGGAACAATGGAGCTGAATTTATCTCTCAAGTTTGGTTACTAAGTAATCTATATCATTCTATTCATATTTTCTCCTATCCTTTGCAGCTTCTGAATCTGCCAAATGCATACTATCTGTCCTCTATTGCAATATCCTCTTCACACATTTGGATCTCCTAAAGAAAGAGACAAATCTCAGAACATTGCTTCTAAATACACGTTTGTTCAAAATTATTCACTAGTACTGTGATAACTAATGTTGTTCCCAACTTCTTCCTCCTATGCTAAGAATATGCCATCTTCACTGCCATGAAATAATTCAGTGAAGGCTAAAGGGGTCATTTAATGAGAAACATAAACAAGATACCACATGGCTCACACGTGACCCTCAACAACTTAAGTGGTCACATGAGCTACTGTTTTTTTATAATGTAAGTAATTCCAAAAGGATTATCTTGTGAATGTGTGGTCAATGCTTGCACTGTTTGATGTAGCTCCACAATTGAATCCCAAGGTCTTTAAGAGATGCGTCATTCAGATACACTCTGATATTAACTATAAATAAAATATAAACAGGCTTGTTGGGAGAATAGGAAGAATGGAATAATAATTAACATACTCTTTACTTCTAGGAAATGTTAGCAGTCTGACAACAGAGTAACATTATTTATCCTAATACAAGATATATATTTTGCTTCTGAAGAGAAGGGTCATATGCAATATGATGAGTAAGAACCATATGAACTAACATCCTTGCTAGAACTAGGAATTAGTCAAGAAAGATATATAGATTGGAAACCAGTGATACAGAATATTTGAGGTTTCACAGCAAACTAGCAGTTCCTCAGAAATTGGCTTTGTGTAGAATAAGCATATCCTCTGTTTCGTGTAACTAAGGAACATAACGCGGAGAGAGATGGTGATATACACTAGGGAAAAAGTTAGTCATCCAAAAGATGTCTTGAAGAGCAAAGCTTATGATCCTATGTTTGTACTAATCTGCACATAAAGATGATAGACAAAGTCGAGGCAAATGTAATCCTTTAATTACTATAACCACTCTAATAACAAATAAAATATGCCCTTGAGTGGTCTGATAAGGGTAGAGGGACGGCTAGGCTAGAGAGTTCCTTGAGCCAGTTCAACAGAGAAAAATTTACTCATTAAAAAATAATAATAATAACACTATAATATAATCTTTAAAAAACATTAATAAATAAAGAAGAGTAACCTAATGTTGCTAAAACTGTGGCGCTAAATGCCATTTTACACCTCTCGATCATTGCTAAGACTCCCTTAACATTTTCGCTCCAAATCTGCAGCCAGCCAAACAAGCCGCCATTTTAATAATTAAACGTTTTTTATTAAAAATATACTAAAAACCCCACTCAAGCATATATTTTAACTAAGATATTTTTCCATAATTCATCGTAATTTAACTATATATTTGTATAAGAATAATTTCAATTTGTCTGGCCAAATTTGAATTTCAAATTTCAACCGTTGAAATTAAATTTGAAATTTTAACCACAAAATGTACCCAAAATTATAATTCATCTATAATACATAATTTTTCTACGTTTTTTATCCATCTATCTTACATTCTCTTTCGCTTTCCAATATCTCCTCTTTAACTATTTATCCTTTCATATTTTCGTTCATCAAGCGATATTTAATCGTTTTCCTAATATTTTACAGATCCTCAATATCAAGCAGCAAGATAACGATTTATCGTGATGCGCTTCAGACGCAATCCGGGGCGCATCGCGGCATTTTGCACGTAGAACGTGTTCCGTCTCGCTCATTTAACGCAGTGCGCATCGGCTCCGCTCCAGCCACGAATTCAAGTAATTGCAGTAGGAAATAAGGTCACGAGCACTCTATCGCGACCATTTTGCTACCTCATAGATACGAAGTTTTTTCAAGGAGGTCTGACCATCGCCCTCTTTTTCTTCGAATCAGAATGAGCGCTGAACAATACGATCCATACTTCATTCAGCACTAGACGTCATTGAGTTCCCGCTTCATATCCCTTCAAAAGATAATACCGCTTATGTGACTTTGCCTAATGGAACACCGGCAGATTCTGCGGGACGAATACATCGTAATTGGAGAAAGTACGGCCATGTAAAGTCCGGTACGTCATAGTGCTCAGCATCGCAATTGCCGCATGACCATTACCCGGCGTCACCAAACACATCGAAATTGCTCGACATAAACCCAGTGAACAACGCAGCCTTCTCCCGGCACGCAGCGAAAGACGATCGCACGTGACGGTTTTGAAAATCGGTCCCACCATACAGCGCACGTGATACTACCAATACGTCATGAACCAATCATTCAGTTCGCATGATCTCTCAAGATATCTGATACAGACGACTTTTCTCGGGCTCCACCGTCTATCAATTCACATAAATGTTCTGTATAGTCCCTGCTTTTACATTATTGAAGAACGGTCATGTCCAGCTAACTATATAATTAATCTGCCACAGAGTATAGAATGAGATATTATCTTAAATTGGACAGATTTTATCCAAACCTACGACATCAGAAAACAATTCCCCTGGTCCATAAGGCAGAAGAAAACATTTCATAGCACAAGAGTCCTAAGAAAAAGATGCGTATGCGGGCATTTGGGGTACTTCAAGCCCGTTTTGCAATTACGGACTCAAGACGCTTGGGATGAAGAAACACTTGCAAATATTATGAAAGCGCGTACACAATGCATATGGTCATCGAGGACTAAGGAGATATCGGGTGAACAATGACTTACTGCTCGACGCAACTGCCTGCATGTCATTACATGCGTATACACCTGTAATTCGTTTCATGCAAAACCCATTATCGATCGTGACAAGCCATATTTCTATTCTCAATCAGCAGAATGATCTTATCGAAAGATTTGTGGCAACCTATACGACGACTAATAACCTCTATCAATTTCGTTGAAGTCAGGATTTTCAATTCCAGACTCTAATTTCACGTCAGATTCAATTCCAATTTCACTTATGTTGTATTTTAATTCTCAATTTCAATTTCATGTTGTATTTTCAATTCCACTTCAATTTCAAGAGTATTTTCAATTCCAATTGCAACATAATAAATAATGACTACAAATTAAAATACAAATAACATAATAAATAACAACCAAAATTAAACCCCGCTTTTCATAACCTCTATCTTCAAGTTATTTCAATATGTTATGCAAACTGGTCCACGCCAAGAGTACTCGGGCTTCCATAATTCTTTTCATCTCATTTTTGCGATTTGAATCTCTCGCACCCGTCTTTCTTCAATTTCTAACCTGCTTACGATGCGCCCAACTATCTCCGTCGAAACATAAATTTTGTCTTGTCGTCAATCTTTGTCGCCCACTTCCATTCTTTCATTCCAGCCGGTGACGATCTAAATGATCTTCAACATCTACGCTCACTTCTCTTTTTTTCTTACAGCCTCCTTCGTTCTTCGCCCAATGGCCTATCGAGTTAGATGATCGAGGGTCTCGTTGTCATCCCTAAATACTGAGTCAATACAGTGATTCAATACGAAATGATTCAAAGAGTGACTACCAATGAATGAGTTTTTGTTTCATTATTTCACAAATTCACTAAATTACTTCCTCGCTCCATTTTCAATATATTCCAACAACGCTTCAGATCGAAATGGTTTTCTAATAATCTTAAAGAAACATTTCTTTTCAGTTTTCCATCAACTCGACAAACATACGAAATTATTCAAGCATTAGCTCAAATATCAAATCATACTAGTGTCTAATTTAAAAGTTTATATCTTACATTATTCATTTCTAGCTGGCCCACTTTGTCTGAGTATTCCACTCGACTATAAAAACCGACAAATTTGTCGTATTTTGCATTTATATCACCAACGACTTTTAATAGAAGATTGAGAACGCCTTCTTGATCGCTTCCATGAAGTTCTAAGTATCGGGTAAGATTCTTCTGCCAAAACGCACCACCTCAGTTGCTCATTCCCAAAAGAATCGTGATTCGCTTCGTATTAATAATGCAGACACAATTAATTTATCTTCTTCTACGTAGGTTCTTTTGTCCTTTTTATGATTTTCTTACTTTTAACGACTTCATTTTTTGCAAAGGCAAGCACACTGTGGATTACTCAATAAGATTTATATAAATCACATTGCTCATAAAACAAATCGCTTTAAAGAATCATCATATCGCAAATCCATCTACAAAAATAAAAATAAAATTATAATCAATTTAAAACTTAAGAATTTATAATGTATACAATAAATCTATCAATTATAAAATTTATAACAAGAATTCTAAATAATGAGTAATTTATCACTAAAAAATGATCAATTTATCAATTTAAATTTTTAAAATTCAATTCTTGTCATCCTAAAAGAATGAGCAATTATCAATTAAAAAAAATATAATCAATTAAAAGAATGAGCAATTTATAACATATACAAATCAATCTACCAATTATAAAATTTAAAATCAATTTAAAGAATGAACAATTTATTAATTAAAAAATTATCAATTTATCAATTTAAATTTAAAAAATCAATTTGTCAATTTAAAGAATGAGCAATTTATCAATTAAAAAAATTATAATCAATTTAAAAAATAAGCAATTTATAAAATATACAAATCAATTTACCAATTATAAACCTATTTCTAATGAATGTAA